>ONZH01009576.1:0-23168 GCA_900303285.1 Rhinella marina
ATTTTTTGCGGTGCGGACCGTCGGATGCGGATCGCAGACCCCATTGAAATGAATGGGTCCGCGATCCGCATGCGGCGGCCACAATGTCAGTGCCCGTGCATTGTGGACCGCAAATTACGGTCCACAGCACGGGCACTGAATGCACACGTGTTCGTGTGCATAAGCCCTTAGACCAATTTTTTACTCCTAAAACAGGTGTACAAAATCGTAAATAAGACGGGTTTGCCGACCATCCCCTTCCCCACCCACCTGGCGTGAGCGGGGAGAAGTCACAGATTGAAGGACTAAGTATTTTGCTCCATAATCTGCGCCAGAAATACGTCTAATATAGACTTATTTCTGTTTAATAAATGACCCCCAATATATTTACAATAGCGAGATGTTCTTTTGTTTAGTGCAACTTTACAAATCAATGTAAAGAATGTCATTTTTCCAGTTAAATGTCATGATGTTAATGACCTATCCTGAGAATAGGTCATTACTATGAGATCAGCGGGGTCCAACTTCCTGCACTCCCACTGATTAACTATTTGAATGGATAATAGCGTTTGTGGGAGTGCTGCGTCCTCTTCAACATTTGCCTGCATTCTGTCCACTAACAATTCACGGATCTCCACTTGGAGAATAGATATATACGTCCACAGTTATAAGACACTATCACTGAAATTGAGGAACGTTAAAACTATAATACTTTATTTGTAACGATTAAAATATGGGAAAAAAAACCCTGAAAACGTATGCTTATTACGTGAATCCAAACCAGGGTGCACACCGGGAGCTATTTCACCATAGATATAATAGCCACTCTCCCATAGGTGAATACGCCCCCAGTTGGATTAGAAAGAAATGTACTAGAGGTAATGTATCGGCTGTATTGCCAAATGTGAGGTACAGCTCTGGTGTGCATATACGTACATGCAATCCACCTAAAGAGCACTTATCACCTAAAGAGCTGGATAATACCTCTAGTAATGGGAGCAAAAATTAGCAGTGGGAAGGGTGTGAGAAAGCAAGCAACTGCCTGCTCAGGATAAACTCACACCTCCCACTGACATCGCTACTGCTCCAGTTTGCAGTACAGTCCTAACATCACTGCCTGATCGCTCTACGCGTTTCGCCTGATAATAAGGCTCATCAGGAGCCACAGCAGTATACAGATGGGACGAACACACACACAAGACGCCGACCACCTCTGAATGTGAGGTATCGGCACCGGCGCTATGGAGGCTGTACGGCCGCCGCTTACCTGAAGCGCTTAAAACACATTGGCTCCTCCCACTAGGCGGGCCGCTGCCGAGACCAGTCAATCAGACTAGGAGGAGGCGGAGAGAAGTTGTACCGCCTCCTTACCTGGTCTCCTCCTAGCACAGCACGTCCAAGTGTCAAAACACTAAATATAATAATAGGGATTATCTATATGGCGGTTTAGAAAGAAAAACATGCGGTTTCTACAGGGAAAGTGTTGATGGGAATGAGGAAGTACATAAAAGTATTGTAAATACACCAAACGGTGGCTAAAGATTCCATAATGTTCCATCCCAGATATATAAGGCAATATCTAGAAGGGTGGGACAATAGTCCCTACTTGGACAATGGGAAACATATTCACATCCAAAAGGGATCACCGATGATACCATATCACCAGTTAAGCGCACATACTATTAATGTATATATGCTTATATGCTGGTATCAAGGAACGGGGATAAGACAAGTCCATTACAGAAAGCAAGCAAATGAAATAAATTCATTCAGGCCATCCGGTCGCAAAGTTCTTAAACGGAAGGTCCATTGCGCCTCCTTCTGCAGGACTCTCTTGTCAAAATCCCTACCTCTTGGGGATCTCCTGATGACCTTGATCCCTTGGAAGGTGATCATGCTGATGTCACACCCATGCTCATTGGCTATGTGCCGGGCTATGGGTGTATCCGCATCTTTCCGTATGTCATTTAAGTACTCCCCAATACGTCGGCGGAATTCCCTGATAGTTTTGCCGACGTACTAGAGACCACACTTACAAGTCGCTAGGTACACCAGCCCGCTAGTTCTACAATTGATAAAGGAGTAAATCACAAAGCACTTTTGTGTAACCGTGCTTGTGAACGTGTCCCCCGTACCAATGGCTCTGCAGGCGATGCAATTGCCACAGCGAAAATTTCCCTTGAGGCCAGAACATAGCCACGTGGATTGAGAAGGTGCTTGGTATAGACTGTGAACCAGTCTGTCACGTAAATTCCAACCTCGTCTATAGGTGATGGCTGGCTTGTCCCCGACTAAATGGCCTATGTCAGGGTCAGAACGTAAGATACCCCAAAATCTGGTAAGTATCTCTCGTATCTCTCCATGTGCTTCATCGAAGGTGGCAATGATCCGGGGTTGATCATCATCCTGACCTCTTAATTTAGGTACCAGAAGATCCCCCCTATTAATTTACAAGGAATGCTGATAGGCCTGTGACAAAACACCCTGGGGATATCCTCTATTACGGAACCGGGTATGTAGATCTTTAGCAGCCACCTAAAAATCTGCCAACCGAGAACAATTCTGACGTATCCTCAGATATTGTCCCTTCGGGATGCCGCGTTTAAGCGGCATCGGGTGGCTGCTCCTCCATTCCAACAGACTATTTGTCGCTGTTGGTTTCCAAAATAGCCTGGTACCCAAACCTCCCTGTTGGTCCTTAAAAATAGTTAAATCCAGGAAGGTAATTTCCTGTTCCTGGATCTCTGAAGTGAAAAAAAGACCCAAGGTTAAGATTATCCACAAAACCTATAAAATCATCCCTGGTCCCAGACCAAAGGATGAGCACATCATCGATGAAGCGGAACCATACCAGCCCAGGTAGAGGTTGGCGAATGTGGGGGCACATGGGCTCCCCATCGCCACCCTCCTGAGCTGGTGGTATATACGGTTGTTAAACAGAAACACATTGTGTTTGAGAATGAACTGTAGCAACTCCAGTATGAACTCATTATGACTCCACAGATGTGTTCCTCTCTGTCGCAAAAATGCTCCCATGGCCCCACACCCCTGGTCATGGGGTATGGAGCTGTAAAGAGCTTCAACATCAAGGATGGCAAGAAGCAAATCACCCTCCAGAGTTATATCCTCCAGTAAAACGTAAGACGTAAAATAACATCCACATATGTGCTGATGTTATGCGTGAGGCTCCCCGTCCCAGAGACTATGGGTCGCCCTTTTAGAGGGATAAGACCCTTATGGACCTTGGGTAAAGCATAAAAACATGGAGTCTGCGGGTGTTTGGGGAACAAAAAGGCGAATTCAGATTTATCAATCAACTTCATTTCAAGTGCCTTGGATAAAATACCCTTTAGAGAGCACTGAAATATTGTCATGGGATTCTGAGGCAGGACCCTATAACAATCAGTATTGTCCAGAATATCCAGACACATAGTACTATACTGATCGTGATTCATCACCGTGATGCTGCCCCCCTTATTCGAGGTTTTAATCACGATGGAAGGGTCCCCCTCCATTGAGATTAATGCCTCCTTCTCATCCCTAGTCAAGTTGGAACTCCCCCAGACAGTACCCTCTAGGTAACGAAGTTGTTCAGTGACCACTTTTAAGAATACATCTGGTAGTGTCCCTTCACCTACAGGTGGATTCTTAGTGGATGGGAGTCTAAGGTCTGTGAAGGGCCCTTCACCAATCCCTCTCCCCCCCTCCTCCAGAAGTTCCGCCAACAGCCTGACTTCAGACAGTTCGTCCATATCTATGCCCATTTCTTGACACTGTTGATTGTTATGCGTACAGAAAAACTTCTTCCATTTCAATTTCCTGACATAGAGGGCTAGATCCTTCACCCAGTTAAAAAGGTTAAATGCCCCCATGGGAACAAAGGATAGTCCTTTCTCAAGTACACTCAATTTGGCTGAGGTCAATTTTCTATCAGATAGATTGATGATTTGCAAAGCATCCGACATTTGACTAGAGGGACCCTTGCTTCTACCCCCGGGTCTCTTACGACAGTTGCGTCACTAGGTGTGTGTCTGTCACGTACCGTGTGGTTAACGTGACACGTGTTCCATGTTGCTCATGCTTGTGCCCTGGTATTCCGGATTTGGTTGTGTGCTGGTTGCCAGGGGCAACGTGTAAATTGGTGGTGTCTTGGTTGTTCTCCGTGACACGGCTTCCATGTTGCTCATGTTTGTGTCCTGGCATTCTGGCTGCGGTAGTAGGCCGTGGTTGCCAGGGGCAACGTGTAGTTTTGGTTTCTGGTGTTTCCGGTGCACTTGGTTCCGTGGTATTCCTTGCCACTGGCTTCTTGCCTGCTGATCGGTTTTCATCTCACTGTAGTGTATCGGTGTATGCTCGGTGTGGAGTTTCCCCTCCCACACCGTAGCGTGACAGTATGACATATTTGGCCACTTTGCGTGTTTTCCCTTTTCCCTGTTATGCCTTTACCTTCGGTGAGAGGGTGTCTGCATGTTGCGCCTGCTGTTTTTTTGGTGTGCATGCTTGTCCTCCGGAGGGAGGGTGAAAGGGGTGGATCTGTTTCAGTTCGGGTCACGGTGACCGTGGTTGTTTGTTGGCTGGCTGCCTTTGACCTAGGTGGGGTTGGGGTTTGCTGGCGGCAGCTTTCTGTTACTTGTGTGACCTGTGTCCTGTGTCTTATTCTCCCCTCATCCATGTCTCAGTTTGCCTGTTATTGGTGCTGTGTTTGCTGACTGCATTCACTCGGTTTACTGGCTTAGGTGTTGCTGGTTTGGTGATGTTTGCTGGCTGCGGCCTGGTGTGTGTGAATAGGCACTGAGTGTGGATGTCTGGTTCGGTTCTGGCACTTTTTGTGTTTGGGTGTGAATCGACATTTTTTGTTTGTTAGGTGGTTTGTGTTCCACTTTGCTTCCCCTTGAAAATTTGGGAGAGGGGGAGTAAAGGGGGAGGTAGTGTCACGTACCGTGTGGTTAACGTGACACGTGTTCCATGTTGCTCATGCTTGTGCCCTGGTATTCCGGATTTGGTTGTATGCTGGTTGCCAGGGGCAACGTGTAAATTGGTGGTGTCTCGGTTTGTTCTCCGTGACACGGCTTCCATGTTGCTCATGTTTGTGTCCTGGCATTCTGGCTGCGGTAGTAGGCCGTGGTTGCCAGGGGCAACGTGTAGTTTTGGTTTCTGGTGTTTCCGGTGCACTTGGTTCCGTGGTATTCCTTGCCACTGGCTTCTTGCCTGCTGATCGGTTTTCATCTCACTGTAGTGTATCGGTGTATGCTCGGTGTGGAGTTTCCCCTCCCACACCGTAGCGTGACAGTGTCCTGTCTCTGAGGGAGTAGTTGGTAGTACGTGGAGGGTTCCCTAAAAAACCCCCCGTTGGCCGGGTCTCCTGCTCCTATTACCTCTACCCCTAGATCTTCCCCTGGAGGGCACGAAAATAGGGAACTGGGGAATGGGCTGCCGACCTGTCTCGCTCTCCCCCTCTCCTTCTGAAGAGGATGGTTCTGTTTCTAGCTCCAATACTTTTGTAGTTTTAGCCCCAAATTCCAAAATATGCCCCTCCTGGAAATCTGTCTTGTCTCTCAGGTACTGCAAATGTTTGCGTTCCTTGAGTTGTGCGGTAAATCGCTCAATCGTTTGTTGAAGGCTTGATTCTTTCCGCACAAACTCAGGATTATTTGCAAACTGTTTGACCCCAGTGATTTGTTCTTGTAGAGTATTATACAGTTTCCCACACAAGACTTTTTCTTCCTCCAAGAGCAAGATCATGAAACGCAAAGAGGCCTCTACTGATTCCTTTTCCCACTTCTTGAACAATTCAGATGATGAAATTCTTTGTGGGGGTTATAAAGGAATATGAAGGCCTCTTGGTACAATCTTATTCTGAATATAATTCTCAAGGGTTTGGACCTCCCACCAACTTCTTGTGTGATCCTTGTATGCCCTCGTAAGTTGTTTAAAGGCCCCTGTAATACTTAAAGTTTTAGTGGTAGAAGGTAATTGGGCGTCGGAAAAAAACAATTTGGCTTTCTCATTCCATTTATCAACACAAATCCCTGCCGCTAAAAAACCTGCCATCCCTCAATGATGAAAAAAAACTAGTCACTAACAATTCACGGATCTCCACTTGGAGAACAGATATATACGTCCACAGTTATAAGACACTATCACTGAAATTGAGGAACGTTAAAACTATAATACTTTATTTGTAACTAACTATTAAAATATGGGAAAAAAAACCTGAAAACGTATGCTTATTACATGAATCCAAACCAGGGTGCACACCGGGAGCTATTTCACCATAGATATAATAGCCACTCTCCCATAGGTGTCTGGGACCAGGGATGATTTTATAGGTTTTGTGGATAATCTTAACCGAAACACCTTGGGTCTTTTTTTCACCTCAGAGATCCAGGAACAGGAAATTACCTTCCTGGATTTAACTATTTTTAAGGACCAACAGGGAGGTTTGGGTACCAGGCTATTTCGGAAACCAACAGCGTCAAATAGTCTATTGGAATGGAGGAGCAGCCACCCGATGCCGCTTAAACGCGGCATCCCGAAGGGACAATATCTGAGGATACGTCGGAATTGTTCTTGGTTGGCAGATTTTAAGGTGGCTGCTAAAGATCTACATACCCGGTTCCGTAATAGAGGATATCCCCAGGGTGTTTTGTCACAGGCCTATCAGCATTGAATTTATTTCATTTGCTTGCTTTCTGTAATGGACTAGTCTTATCCCCGTTCCTTGATACCAGCATATAAGCATATATACATTAATAGTATGTGCGCTTAACTGGTGATATGGTATCATCGGTGATCCCTTTTGGATGTGAATATGTTTCCCATTGTCCAAGTAGGGACTATTGTCCCACCCTTCTAGATATTGCCTTATATATCTGGGATGGAACATTATGGAATCTTTAGCCACCGTTTGGTGTATTTACAATACTTTTATGTACTTCCTCATTCCCATCAACACTTTCCCTGTAGAAACCGCATGTTTTTCTTTCTAAACCGCCATATAGATAATCCCTATTATTATATTTAGTGTTTTGACACTTGGACGTGCTGTGCTAGGAGGAGACCAGGTAAGGAGGCGGTACAACTTCTCTCCGCCTCCTCCTAGTCTGATTGACTGGTCTCGGCAGCGGCCCGCCTAGTGAGAGGAGCCAATGTGTTTTAAGCGCTTCAGGTAAGCGGCGGCCGTACGGCCTCCATAGCGCCGGTGCCGATACCTCACATTCAGAGGTGGTCGGCGTCTTGTGTGTGTGTTCGTCCCATCTGTATACTGCTGTGGCTCCTGATGAGCCTTATTATCAGGCGAAACGCGTAGAGCGATCAGGCAGTGATGTTAGGACTGTAGTGTATTGACACACCAGCGCTTGCAAGTCTTTCATGCGCTTGCAAACTGGAGCAGTAGCAATGTCAGTGGGAGGTGTGAGTTTATCCTGAGCAGGCAGTTGCTTGCTTTCTCACACCCTTCCCACTGCTAATTTTTGCTCCCATTACTAGAGGTATTATCCAGCTCTTTAGGTGATAAGTGCTCTTCAGGTGGATTGCATGTACGTATATGCACACCAGAGCTGTACCTCACATTTGGCAATACAGCCGATACATTACCTCTAGTACATTTCTTTCTAATCCAACTGGGGGCGTATTCACCTATGGGAGAGTGGCTATTATATCTATGGTGAAATAGCTCCCGGTGTGCACCCTGGTTTGGATTCACGTAATAAGCATACGTTTTCAGGTTTTTTTTCCCCATATTTTAATCGTTACAAATAAAGTATTATAGTTTTAACGTTCCTCAATTTCAGTGATAGTGCATTCTGTCCACCTTGTAGCAGCAGTGCACGGTAATTACAGCTTTTTGTTCCAGTCATTTCAATGGACAAGGAAGCTGTAAATACCCTGCATGGCCGCTACAATCGTGCAGGTAAAACATTGAAGAAGAAGCAGTGCTCGCACAAGTGCTATGCTCCCTTGAAACAGCTGATCGGCAGAAATGCCAGGAGTCAGACCCCCACCTATCCTGTGTCACACTAGCAGTCAATGCCCACCGCTGTGTTGCTGTTCCAGGCAGGCGTGGATATTTCTTTGCTCTCCCTGTGTGAATGGGGACTGGTTCTCAGTGAACTTTCATTCAGCACTTCAAGAGTTAATGCTTTCCTCCTGCCCCTGTCCAGGTGATGGTTAAGTTGCTGATCAGTCTCCTTATTTAGCAGGCCTGTGGTTCCACCTCCTCACCTGAGTTTTGAGGTTGTCTAGTTTCTAGTAACCAGCGATGGTGATCTCTTATGACTATCCATGTACCATGCCTTTCCTGTCTACCGATTCTGCTACTTGCCATCTGCCCCAACCTTGGAACTGTGATCTAGACTACGCACGTACTCTGCTTGCCCCTGACCATGGAGTTGCTATTTGGTGCACATAAGTACTCAGTCTGCCCTGACTTTGGACTGTGTTAAGACAACGCTTTTTTCCTGAGTCCTTGGTGCTTCTCACCAGTGCCTCTGATCCCCGTGGGTCAACAGCCAACTACACCAGGACTACTCCAGGCAGGTAGCAGCCTGGCTGGTTCCTTGTGGCAAAGTCCAGATCCCTAGGAAATACCAGGACGTCCTTGGGTTTAGTACAAAGTCTAACTGGGTAGTTGGCACAGTGGGTCCACACTCACGACCGTTTACATCCTGGGAACATATTATCAATATCATGAAACCAAAATCCCGCTTTAAGGTTCTGAAGAAATCTTATATCTAGATTTACGATCCAGAATACGTTATTCACTGTTAATCAGTTTGCAAACTGTTTTTTAACATATAATTCAGAATCACTTTTGTCCCTATTACAAGTGCTTTAAATGCCTGGAAAATATCTCTCTCTCTCTCTCTCTCTCTCTCTCTCTCTCTCGAAATTCTAATCAAATGATTCTGAAGACATTTTAATTCTAAAATTCAGGTCTAATCTCGATTTTATCTAATTGATTCTATCATCTCTATTACTGACCTTTAAAAATTCAGAAATTAGTTTGACTAAGGGCTTCAAAACCCAAAATAATCAAATGTAAAGGAAGAGAGAAGTTATGTTTATGGTTTTTAGACAATCCATAAAAATTTGTGTGATGGGAAAATCCTCTGATAAGAAATATGTTGTTTCTCATTTGATATTCTCAAACCAATACTCTTTTTTTTCAAATTACTCAAGGATATATTAAAAAAGATATAGGGTCTCCTACTAATTTGAGATCTGTATCTGGCAGATGGCTTAACCATCTGGAGCTATCGGAATTGCAGGATCCGTGTGCCTTGGGGCCCTGGCGAGTTAGGCAACTATCCCACTTTTTGGCATCGCTTCCCTCGGACCCGAGATATGACAGGTCTCTCACACCATTTGAGAAGGTGTGTATTGGATCAGGGATTTACAGACACTCTTTATCGGAGTTCTACCAGGCTGTGATTCTTCCTCCTTCAGATTACAGACCTCCCTTTATGGACAAATGGATTGCTGACCTAGGTGTTGATATCCCCTCCGATCAGTGGCCTCGGCTTTTCTGCTTTGCTCATAAATCCTCCATAGCTAGTAAGTTTCAGGAAGCTAGCTACAAAATATTGTCCAGATGGTACTATGTACCAACTCGCCTACACAAAATGTTCCCCACGTCCTCGCCTCTGTGCTGGCGCTGTAGTTCCACTGAAGGATCTTTGTTACACATCTTCTGGCTGTGTCCAAAGATCCGGCGATTTTGGGATTCGGTGCATGATGCCATCTCTTCAATCTTCTCCTTCAATATCCCGAATACTCCGGGATTCTTTTTACTTCTCTACTCAGATTTACCGATTTGCTTGCTCAGTAAAACCATTTTGCGGCACTTGATTAGTGCTGCGAGAGCATGTATCCCGGCCAGATGGAAGTCCCCTACCCCTCCTACCATAGGCCAGTGGGTTTCCAGGGTGGAAGACATTCGAAATATGGAGGACCTGACCGCCTCGCTGAAACTCTCGACTAATGCTTTCCGGAATTTGTGGAACCCATGGTTGGTGTTCCAAGACACCCCGACTTATAGAACTTTGATGTCCAGGGAGACGGAGGGTTTAGACCTAACGTAAAGGGGTTTTTTTTTTTTTTTTTTTTTTTTTTTTTGTGTGTTTTGTTTGCTTTCTTTCTTCTTCTCTCCCTCTCCCCATAACCTATACCCCATTCGTGTCTTCGTATGTTCCCCTCCCATCCTCATGTTAACTCCTCATGTTTCCTATATCTACAAGTTGATTTAACCAGGTTTTAGAATATCCGGGCCCATTAGGGCTTCTGTTTGTTTGTCACTACGGTACATCGACTCTGGGTCTGTTTGGACCATCATTCTCCGTATGTCTATATCAGTTTATAATTCTCAAATATTATGTCTTTGAGTTATGTTTAGCTCTCCTGCGTGAGTGCTGATCTGCCTCTGATGTTTGTTATACCATTCCTATAAATAAAGAATTTAAAAAAAAAAAAAAATAATTTGAGATCTGTGTCTTCATTATCTTGGATGGCACAAATGTTTGGAATAGAAATCGATATCTAATACAACCACTATTCCAACCTTTGGGAATTAAAATATATTTTTTTCTGAATTTATTAATGGCTTCAAAATGCCCTGTCACTTTTTATACATGGAGGTGTGGTAGATGTTCTACCACACAGATGCATCAAACATTAGCTAGACAGTTGACACTGCACATGCTATTAATGTAGCAAGTGTATTAGAACAGCATGCTACAATAATACCGTAGAGCACTGTGGCATGCTATTTTATTTGCATAGTGTGCAAACTGTCAAGAGAACACTTGATACATCTGTATAATAGTTTTACTTCCTTCCTAATTAGTAACATACATAAATGTAACATAGTTTATAAGGCCGAAAAAAGACATCTGTCTATCCAGTTCAGCCTGTTATCCTACAAGTTGATCACGAGGAGGGCAAAAAACCTCTGTGAGGTAGAAGCCAATTTTCCCCACTTTAGGGGAATAAATTCCTTCCCGACTCCAATCAGGCAATCAGAATAACTCCCTGGATCAACGACCTAGTCTCTAGTAGGTATAACCTGTAATATTGTTGCACTCCAGAAATACATCCAGGCCTCTCTTGAACTCTTTTAGTGAACTTACCATCACCACCTCCTCAGGCAGAGAGTTCCATAGTCTCACAGCTCTTACCGTAAAGAATCCTAACTAAAATTGAAAAAAACTCAACCAATGTTTTAAAATGACCACCACTCTAACCTGACTCATTCTCATTCATCTGGAAGGACTTACTTACTTAAAGATACTTTTTAATGGCAATGCCACAAATCATCTCCAGACTCTGGATATCCCTCATGCAACCTTCCAGAGCTCAGTGGATTGAATTCTTGAACCATATCACATGTGTTAACATACATGTATTGATGGCACTAGATAATGTGGTTAATGCAGACTCCTACTCCACATTGCCTGGTTACCCTGGACCATTTATGAAGTACTTCTCAATTCAAGGATGTCAAATCCTTGATTATTCTCTAGCTGAAGCCCATGTACCTTCTACCTATACTTAACTTTCCCTACACTTTGTTCAACCTTTTTGTTGTCTATTTTCTTTTGAACCCTTCCCTATCCTCCCTTCTTCTTCCTTAGAACTGATGTGATCCCTTTATTTTGACCCTCTTCCGGGTTTTAATCCCTTTACTGCAAGAAGTAACAATTAGGAGGTTATGTCATATTATCTTTATTTTCGATTCTCTATTGTGTCACCAGTCTATTTTCAGTATTTGACACATTCTAGTATTGGTTTATTAACATGTAAGCATTATTTTTTATATTTCTATGTGTCCACTTTTTTCCAATAAACCTTTATTAAACTATAAAATGAACACCACTCATTTGAATAGAACTTTCATAATGCTCCCTTACCTTGTAACCTCTGTACAGTAAGAGTATAATTTTGTTCATGGAGACTAAAACTTTAAATCTCATTGCATATTGCTTTGCTTTGACAAAATCATAATTTGTACATTTATGACCAAAGCGTCCTTCTGCTGAAAAGCAAAGAAATGTCTCTTCAGTGTTAAAGTATACAAAGTTTAAACAAAAACAAAAAAATAATAATTCAGTGTACAGGATATTAATTTGTACAAAATAAACTATGTTAGAGACTGCATGTCAAATAACATTGTAAATGCAGCTGAGTGTGTCTGGTGTAATTTGAAACATGTGGGTTATATTATGAGAATACTAAAAAGCCACATGGCAGAACACATCTCTGAATTACAGATACTACAAAGTCTCAAGAGCTGACAAACATTATATTGTGGCTAAATGTCTGAAAATGTTTTTTACTAAGATTTAAACTTATCCCCTTTCTACATGATAGGTGATAAGTGTCTGATTGGTGGGTTTCCAACCACTTGGACACTCATAAGATCAAGACCAAAAGGAAACGGGAGGTGTCAGGATCCGAGACCATAACAGTTGGAGATCAGGGCACCTTTGTTAATTCAAATATATTACAAAGTGGTATATCTGCTGGTTTAAACATATATACAAATAATTTTCTATATTTTTTTTAGCTGTTCAACCCCTTTAAATTTAGGTGTCCAGAAAGGTGAGGGGTGTACTCACTTTTGCAAGATACTGTGTGTGTATCTCTCTCTCTCTCTCTCTCTCTATATATATATATATATATATATATATATATATATATAGTACAGACCAAAAGTTTGGACACACCTTCTCATTCAAAGAGTTTTCTGTATTTTCATGACTATGAAAATTATAGATTCACACTGAAGGCATCAAAACTATGAATTAACACATGTAAACATTATATATTTAGCAAAAAAGTGTGAAACAACTGTAAATATGTCTTATATTCTAGGTTCTTCACAGTAGACACCTTTTGCTTTGATTACTGCTTTGCACACTCTTGGCATTCTCTTGATGAGCTTCAAGAGGTAGTCACCTTGTTGGCCCTTTTGCCTTCACTCTGCGGTCCAGCTCACCCCAAACCATCTCGATTAGGTTCAGGTCTGGTGACTGTGGAGGCCAGGTCATCTGGCGTAGCACCCCATCACTCTCCTTCTTGGTCAAATAACCCTTACACAGCCTGGAGGACTGTTTGGGGTCATTGTCCTGTTGATAAATAAATGATGGTCCAACTAAACGCAAACCGGATGGAATAGCATGCCGCTGCAAGATGCTGTGGTAGCCATGCTGGTTCAGTATGCCTTCAGTTTTGAATAAATCCCCAACAGTGTCACCAGCAAAGCACCCCCACACCATCACACCTCCTCCTCCATGCTTCACGGTGGGAACCAGGCATGTAGAGTCCATCCGTTTACCTTTTCTGCGTCGCACAAAGACACGGTGGTTGGAACCAATGATCTCAAATTTGGACTCATCAGACCAAAGCACAGATTTCTACTGGTCTAATGTCTATTCCTTGTGTTCTTTACCCCAAACAAGTCTCTTCTGCTCGTTGCCTGTCCTTAGCAGTGGTTTCCTAGCAGCTATTTTACCATGAAGGCCTGCTGCACACAGTCTCCTCTTAACAGTTGTTATAAAGATGTGTCTGCTGCTAGAAATCTGTGTGGCATTGACTTGGTCTCTAATCTGAGCTGCTGTTAACCTGCGATTTCTGAGGCTGGTGACTCGGATGAACTTATCCTCCACAGCAGAGGTGACTCTTGGTCTTCCTTTCCTGGGGCGGTCCTCATGTGAGCCAGTTTCTTTGTAGCGCTTGATGGTTTTTGCGACTGCACTTGGGGACACTTTCAAAGTTTTCCCAATTTTTCGGACTTACTGACCTTAATTTCTTAAAGTAATGATGGCCACTCGTTTTTCTTTACTTAGCTGCTTTTTTCTTGCCATAATTCAAATTCTAACAGTCTATTCAGTAGGACTATCAGCTGTGTATCCACCTGACTTCTGCCCAACACAACTCATGGTCCCTACCCCATTTATAAGGCAAGAAATCCCACTTATTAAACCTGACAGGGGACACCGGTGAAGTGAAAACCATTTCAGATGACTACCTCTTGAAGCTCATCAAGAGAATGCCAAGAGTGTGCAAAGCAGTAATCAAAGCAAAAGGTAGCTACTTTGAAGAACCTAGAATATAAGACATATTTACAGTTGTTTCACACTTTTTTGTTAAGCATATAATTCCACATGTGTTAATTCATAGTTTTGATGCCTTCAGTGTGAATCTACAATTTTCATAGTCATGAAAATACAGAAAACTCTTTAAATGAGAAGGTGTGTCCAAACTTTTGGTCTGTACTGTAGATCTGCCTGAAAAGCTATGCACGAAGTATAGCTCAGCAGACATATAGCTCAGCAGACAGAGAGGCAATACCCCATTCACCATAATAGTTCTCTATTATTGTGATGGGACAACGTTCTAGCCCCGTAAGGTCGACAAAAGTTATTGTTTAATAAAAGCGTAAAAATATTAGAACTTCTAATAACCCCCCTTTGTCAATTATAAACAACAAACAATAAAATAAACATAACAGGTATTGCCGCATCTGAAAATGTTTGAACTATTAAAATATAAAAATAGTTTGTCTGTACACCAAAATGGAAAGAAAACAATAAAAAACAAGCGATTTGCCTTTTTTTGTCACTTAACCCCTTCAACCCCAGGCCTGTTTTCACCGTTCTGCCCAGGCCATTTTTTTGCAAATCTGACATGTGTCACTTTATGTGGTAATAACTTTGGAACGCTTTTACTTATCCAGGCCATTCAGAGTTTGTTTTCTCGTCACATATTGTGCTTCATGACAGTAGTAAATTTTTGGCAAAATATTTCATTTTTATTTATAAAAAAAATACCAAATTTACCAAATTTCAATTTCTCTACTTTCAAAATACATAGTAATACCTCCAAAAATAGTTATTATTTTACATTCCCCATATATCTACTTTATGTTGACATCATTTTATAAATGTCATTTTAATTTTTTAGGACGTTAGAGGGCTTAGAAGTTTAGAAGCCATTTTTCAAATTTTCACCAAATTTTCCAAAACCATTTTTTAAGCACCAATTCAGATATAAAGTGATTTTGAGGGGCTTACATAATGAAACCCACCCATAAATGACCCCATTTTAGAAACTACACCCCTCAAATTATAAAAAAAACTACTGTTACAAACTTTGTTAACCCTTGAGGTGTTCCACAAGAATTAAAGGAAAATGGAGGTGAAATTTCAAAATTTCACTTTTTTGGGAGATTATTCATGTTAATAATTTTTTTCTTACAACACAGTAAGGGTTAACAGCAAACTAAACCTCAATATACATTGCTCTGATTCTGCAGTTTACAGAAATACCCCATACGTGGTGGTAAACGTCTCTATGGGTTTGTGGCAGTGGTCAGAAGGAAAGGAGAGCCATATGGATTTTGGAGGCAGATTTTGCTAGAATGGTTTTTAGGCAACATTTTGTAATTGAGAGACCCTGACGTACCCCGACAGTGGAAACCCTCAAAAAGTGACCCCATTTTGGAAACTACACCCTTCAACGAATATATTAAGGGGGTACTGGCCACTTTGACCCCCTAAGTGTTTTACGGAATTTGGAAACACTTGGCTGTGAAAATGAAAAATTTAATTTCTTCCAATAAAATGTTGCTTTAGCCCCAATTTTTTTTTATTTTCATAAGGGGTAACAGGAGAAAATCACCCCGTAATTTGTTACCCATTTTCTCCTGAATACAGCAACACCCCATATGTGGTGGTAAACTGATGTGGGGGCACATGGCAGGACTCAAAACAGAAGGAGCGCCATATGGATTTTACAACACAGATTTTGATGGAATGGTTTGCGGGAGCCACTGATTTTTATTTTTTTGAGTTATTGTCTTATGTGGGGGCTCATTTTTTGCGGGATGAGCTGATGTTTTCATTGTTACCATTTTGGGGTACATAAGACTTTTTGATCGCTTGGTATTACACTTTTTGTGTAAAAAGTAGCTGTTTTTGGCATAGTTTTTTAAAAAAAATTTTTTTACAGCATTCACCAGATAGGGAAAATCATGTGATAATTTTATAGAGCAGGTTGTTACGGACGTGGTGATACCCAATATGTCTAACATTTTTATTTTTGGAAAGTTTTACACATTAGATGCATTTTTGAACAGAATCAAATTTTTTTTTGTGTTGTTATTTTCAGAGAGTCATATTTTTTTTATTTTTTGGGCGATTGTCTCAGGTAGGGTATGATTTTTGCGGGACAAGATGACGGTTTGATCGGTACAATTTTGGGTTAAATACGCCTGTTTGATCGCCTGCTATTACACTTTTTGTGAGGCAAGAGGGAAAAAAATGGTTGTTTTGGCATAGTTTTTATTTTTTATTTTTTGCAGCATTCACCTGGGGGGCCATCTCATGTTTTATTTTTATAGAGCAGGTTGTTACGGACGTGGCGATACCAAATATGTCTAACTTTTTTATTTTTGGAAAGTTTTACACATTAGAGTTATTTTTGAACAGAATAAAATCTTTTTTTGGTGTTGTTATTTTCAGAGAGCCATATTTTTTTATTTTTTGGGCGATTGTCTCAGGTAGGGTATCATTTTTGCGGGACAAGATGACGGTTTTATTGGTACCATTTTGGGTTAAATACGCCTTTTTGATCGCCTGCTATTACACTTTTTATGAGGCAAGAGGGAAAAAAATGGTTCATTTGGCATAGTTTTTTTTTTTTTTGCAGCATTCACCTGGGGGACCATCTCATGTAATATTTTTATAGAGCAGGTTGTTACGGACGTGGCGATACCAAATATGTCTAACTTTCTTATTTTTGGAAAGTTTTACACATTAGATTGATTTTTGTAAAGAATAAAATCTTTATTTTGAGTTGCCATTTTCAGAGAGCCATATATTTTTTATTTTTCGGGCGATTGTCTCAGGTAGGGTATCATTTTTGCGGGACAAGATGATGGTTTGATTGGTACTAGAGATGAGCGAGCATGCTCGTCCGAGCTTGGTGCTCCTTCGAGAATTACGGTACTCGTAAGTGCTCGATGCTCAGACGAGCATCTCGCCATGCTCGAGGAAATGGCATCTCCCGCATTTTTAATTTTTGGCGCCTATAAACTCAGCCAATCACAAGCCAGGAGACTCTGCGGTACACCCAGCATCACGTGGGGCCCTTACATGTGGATAGCAGGGGTTGGCTGGCCTGATCAGGTGACCCTGGAATATACTAGTGACTGCCCGCGGTGCTTGGCTCAGATGCTGTCTGGATGTCGTTAGGGACAGAGCTGCTGCGTTTCAGGGAGAGTGTTAGGGCCTGGATTTAGTTCTCTGTTAGGCAGGAGTGATATCAAAAGAACCCAACAGCCCTTCTAAGGGCTACACGACACTTTTTTTGTCTCTGGGCTGGCTGGCACTAGTAGTGCAGCTATCGCCATATATAACAATTTTTTTTTTATTGTTTTATCTCAGTGATACAAATCCATTTCATACAGCAGTGTGGAACCATTCTGTGTGTCACAGTTCAGCTGTCCACTCACCACAAACCAAAATCCGTATTTTCTGTCCAGGTGACCCATACTGTACGTCACGTAATCAAATACGGTTTTTTGCTTTCACTGATACAGCTATATTAGAAAAATCTCTGTGCAACATTTGTCTGGGTTGCAGTCAAAATAGCCACAGTCAGCAGGCTGAGTTTGCTCTCTGATATTTTCTGCACGTCACGTTAAAAAAGAATATATATATATATATATATATATATATATAATATATATATAATATATAAAAAGTTTTTTTGTTGTTTTATGTCAGTGATACAAATCCATTTCATACAGCCGTGTGGAACCATTCTGTGTGTCACAGTTCAGCTGTCCGGTCACCACAAACCACAATCCGTATTTTCTGTCCATGTGACACATTCTGTAAGTGACGTAATTAAAAAAGGTCTTTTGCTCTCACTGCTACAGCTACATTAGAAAAATCTGAGTGCAACATTTTTCTGGGTTGCAGTCAAAATAGCCACAGTCAGCAGGGGCTGAGTTTGCTCTCTGATATTTTCTGCACGTCACGTTAAAAAAGAATATATATATATATATATATATATATATATATATATAAATAACTCCACGGCACTCCAATGTAGTGAATCAAAAGGTGTTTATTCACCTGATTGCGACGTTTCAGACCACTCAATGGGACTTTTCTCAAGCAGTATCAGTTTTACAATGGTGCTCAGTGAATATTTATACAGCACATAGTATTATCATCAATTATCCAATTTAAAACATTTTATCGCCATATACATCATCTAGTATTTTTAACCACAACAAAGTGTGCTCAGTACATATGAATAAAATAGCGACAAACAGAAAAAACAAAAAATATTGTGAAAAAAACTCAAAAAATACATACTAAACGTGATAACAAATAATTATCTCATTAAAACCACATGAAGTGCACACGTGAGTTCCATCTATATGGTAAAAAGATTAAAAACCAACAAAAGTAGGGGGAGGGAAAGCACTCACCAGCATGGACCCAAGTATCGCTATATGTCCGCCATACCGGCGTGATATACAACTTACTGATCATGCGTCTACTTGGACTGCATAATGGAGCGCACACGTGATGTGAGAAGTCCGATCACATGATCGGAGAATCACAACCGTCACAGAGTCTCCAAAGTGTAGTGATTTGTATTAATAGACAAAAGAGAATATTCGCTAAAAGCGAACATCCATACCAGTACATGAAATGACCCATTCAATCGCATTTAGCAAAGAACCTTATGTATACAGAGCACTTAGCGACACGGGAAAGAGTATGTATATTAACTGGTGTGGACTAGTGTTCACTGATAACATGTTATCATATCAGTAGACTGAATTTCAAAATCTAAAGGCCGTCGTCCATCCATTATAATGAATTAAATATGGGCACTATAGTAACTATAAAACTACATCCTAGAAATATCGAGTATTCCTATACATATCACAAGTAGTATAGTGTCCTGAGAGTGCTATAGCTTATATATCTCTGCTCTCAAACACAAAAACAAGGGACGTACTACATCAGATCCTATCTTGTCCCATGTCATAATCTGTCTTGTACATACTCAATAACAGTATATAGTGAATATTCAATAGTTATATTATTCCCCAAATGCGATGGAAGACGGTCCCCCACATGAGTGTGATATTTCTAGGGTCCAAGCTGGTTTAACCTATACGTGCATATCCCTCAATTTCGGATCTGTAATAGAGAAAAAGAAAATCAATTTCTCAAGCTATCAATAGTTAAAGCATTATTATATAAGCACCAAATATCATTTCTCATCAAGAGGATACTATATCAATGATTACTGACCACAAACAATTATATGCAAGCCCAAGGTTTAAAGTCCACATTGAGGCCATTTGGTCTCAAGGTGTTCAATTCCATGATCCAATGGATCTCACGTTTTTTTAAGTGTATAGTTCTATTGCCTCCTTTCCGGGAAATCGGAACATGGTCTATCAACATACATTTTAAATCGCATTCCCTATGTCCTTGTTCAATAAAGTGTTTTGACACCGGTAAGTCCGTGCGTTTTTTACGAATTGTGTACCTATGATGGTTAATACGAGTTTTGAAATCTAACGTTGTTTCTCCTACATATAATAATTTATAGAGATGAGCGAGTAGTGAAATATTCGAAATTTCGAAATTCGATTCGAATAGACAGCGAAATTCGACTATTCGACCAGATATCGAATCCCATTAAAGTCTATGGGGAAAAAATGCTCGCCACTTGGAAATCTCAATTCGACCACTTGGAGGTCACCAAGTCCACCCTGGAACCTCAGAAAAGGATGCCAACACTGCTGGAATGCAACTAGGACAGCAGGGGAAGCATGTCTGGGTGCATATAACGCGCCCAAGTCGCACTATTACGCCACTATCACAGCCTCTCAACAATACACTCCAAACACAATATAACCTCTCTGTAAAGTGAGACCATACAAGGAAACCTTCTTTCCTCAACATTGCCATGGACCCCAAGCCAAACTAGACAAAAAAGAAGATAAAATTCTGCCCCCTTAAAATCACGTTGCCTATGACAACCACAGATGGCATAGGCAAGGGGGAAAGCAAATAGACCCCACCCCTAATTGTCATTGTGTGTGTGTGTGAGATGTGGTCAGACATGTCTTCTTTAAAATGTAAAAACAACTCAAACACATGCAGAAGCCTTAAAATGCCCAAATTGTTGGCGCTTGAGATGTCAGTGACCCGACCTGGCCCAGTGTCATGTCTAGCAGGTAAAGCAGTGGGGATGTTGAGGGATGCATAGGACCGCAAAAGGCAGGAAGAGGCCGTGGGCTGGCCAGAGGCTCATGGAAAATTTTGTGGAGGCCCAAGAGGTGAGACGTCTTAAAAATTGTGTGGAGGCTAAAGAGGTGAGACCTCTTAAACATTTTGTAGAGCCCCAAGAGGTGAGACCTCTTAAAAATTTTGTGGAGGCCCAAGAGGTGAGACCTCTTAAAAATTATGTGGAGGCCCAAGAGGTGAGACCGCTTAAACATTTTGTGGAGGCCCAAGAGGTGAGACCTCTTAAACATTTTGTACAGGCCCAAGAGGTGAGACCTCTTAAAAATTATGTGGAGGCCCAAGAGGTGAGACCTCTTAAAAATTATGTGGAGGCCCAAGAGGTGACACCTCTTAAACATTTTGTGTAGGCCCAAGAGGTGAGACCTCTTAAAAATTATGTGGAGGCCCAAGAGGTGAGACGTATTAAAAATTATGTGGAGGCCCAAGAGGAGAGACGTGTTAAAAATTATGTGGAGGCCCAAGAGGTGAGACCTGTTAAAAATTATGTGGAGGCCCAAGAGGTGAGCCATAAATATATACATTTTTCTTATTTACGGAGCAATTCTACGGCGGTTAAGGAGGAGGAGGAGGAGGTGGAGGAGGAAATGGCACTTCATACAGATGGCACTTCACTTTTGGCTGCTTTCCACTGTTAACCTCTTAAACCTTTTGTGGAGGCCCAAAAGTTGAGACCTGTTAAAAAATAATGTGGAGGCCCAAGAGGTGAGACCTGTTAAACATTTTGTGGAGGCCCAAGAGGTGAGACCTGTTAAACATTTTGTGGAGGCCCAAGAGGTGAGACCTGTTAACATTTTGTGGAGGCCCAAGAGGTGAGACCCTGTTAAAAATTATGTGGAGGCCCAATAGGTGAGACCTCTTAAACTTTTGTGCAGGCCCAAGAGGTGAGACGTGTTAAAATTATGTGGAGGCCCAAGAGGTGAGACCTGTTAAACATTTTGTGGAGGCCCAAGAGGTGAGACCTCTTAAACATTTTGTGGAGGCCCAAGAGGTGAGACCTGTTAAACATTTTGTGGAGGCCCAAGAGGTGAGACCTGTTAAAAATTATGTGGAGGCCCAAGAGGTGAGCCATAAATATATACATTTTTCTTATTTACGGAGCAATTCTACGGCGGTTAAGGAGGAGGAGGAGGAGGAGGTGGAGGAGGAAATGGCAGCTTCATACAGATGGCACTTCACTTTTGGCTGCTTTCCACTGTTAACCTCTTAAACCTTTTGTGGAGGCCCAAAAGGTGAGACCTGTTAAAAATTATGTGGAGGCCCAAGAGGTGAGACCTGTTAAACATTTTGTGGAGGCCAAGAGGTGAGACCCTTGCCCTTAAACATTTTGTGGAGGCCCAAGAGGTGAGACCTGTTAAACATTTTGTTAGAACATTGTGGATTTTTACTGTGGAGGCCCAAGGGTGAGACCTGTTAAAAATTTGTGGAGGCCCAAGAGTGAAACCTGTTAAACATTTTGTGGAGGCCAAGAGGTGAGACTGTTTAAATTTTGTGAGGCCCAAGAGGTGAGACCAGTTAAAAATTATGTGGAGGCCCAAGAGGTGAGACCTGTTAAACATTTTGTGGAGGCCCAAGAGGTGAGACCTGGTTTAAACATTTGTGGAGGCCCAAGAGTGAGACCTGTTAACATTTTGTGGGCCAAGAGGTGAGACGTTTAAAAATTATGTGGGGCCCAAGAGCGAGACCTGTTTAAACATTTTGTGGAGGCCCAAGAGGTGAGACCTGTTAAACATTTTGTGGAGGCCCAAGAGGTGAGACTGTTTAAAATTAGTGGAGGCCAAAGAGGTGACACCTCTTAACATTTTAAGGCCCAAGGGAGGCCCAAGAGGTGAGACCTGTTAAAATTTGGGAGGCCCAGAGGTGAGACCTTTAAAATTAGTCGAGCCCAAGAGGTGAGACCTGTTAAAAATATGAGGAGCCCAAAGGTGAGACTCTAAACATTTTGTGGGCCCAAGAGGTTGAAACGTCTTAAATTTTGTGCAGCCAAGAGGTGAGACCGGTTAAAATTATGTGGAGGCCCAAAGGTGAGACCGTTAAAAAATATGAGGAGCCAAGAGTGAGACCTCTTAAACATTTTGTGGAGGCCCAAGAGTACCAAACATATAATTTCTTATTACGGAGGCAATTCACGCGGTTAAGGAGGAGGGTGGAGGGGAAATGGCACTTCATACAATGCACTTACTTTTGGCGCTTCCACGGTTGGAGAAGCAAATCCGGGGTCATCCACTTGCTGTTCATTTGATTAGCGTCCAGCCTGTCGGCACTGTCGGTTTACAGGCGGCTGCGCTTATCGGTTATAATGCCCCCGGCTGCGCTGAACACCCTTTCTGATAGCACGCTGGCGGCAGGCAGGCAAGCACCTCCAAGGCGTACAGGGACAGTTCCAGCCAGTGTCCAACTTGGAGACCCAGTAAAGTGTAGGACGCCCGAGGGATCGGGGAGGACAGGGGTACGGTCTGCCAGGTACTCCCGCAACATCCGCCGATACTTGTCCCTCCTGCTGATAGCGGGCCCCGCAGTGATGGAAGTTGCACGAGGGGGGTGCCATGAACGTGTCCCACACCTTGGAGAGTGTTCCCCTGGTGGCTGTGGGCCTGATGGATGTTGTGGGACTCTGGGAGACCTCTTCTCTCTGCCGCCAGCGATGGTGGTGGGAAAATCTCCATCATGTTCTGCACGAGTTCCCTCTGGTATTCCAGCAATCGATTCGTCCTCCTCCTCTACCGGAATAAAGAGGAGACGTTATCTTTATACCGGGGGTCCAGGAGTGCGAAGACCCAGTACAGTTGTGTTCTCCACTATCCGGACACACTGTGTCCCGGGAAAAGCAGCCCAACATGAAGTCAG
>ONZH01009577.1:0-126138 GCA_900303285.1 Rhinella marina
AAGAGTCATCATCTAACAATTGTGTACATTTTTATGTTGCAGAGCACCGTCAACGACGGCGTCACCACTGTCGAGGCAGGACGGCCCCTGAAGTACCTGCAGCCTCTAGTAAGTGTAAAACATATTTAATTTATTTTTCATCCAAGCTACGTGGGAGTGCAGCTGCAGTAAGAGCACTAGTGGTTAGGAACGGGATCCTCCAGCCCCAAACTATTCCCATGTAGCTACAACTGTTCATTAGCGTTGAATGTAAGTTAACTGTAATGGGGGTGGGCCGCGGATCCGGCCGCAGCACGTTAACCCCTGCTGAGAGGCAGCCGGAGCGAAAACACAACATGTAACTGATCTGTTTTCGCTCCGGCTGCCTCTCAGCAGGGGTTAACGTGCTGCAGCCGGATACATGGCCCGCCCCCCATTACAGTGAATTTGGGCCGGAACCGCGGTTCCGGCCCCACACGTGTACCTGCGTCAGCGTGGATCCGGAGGGACCCTTCACCTGCTGAATCCGGGCTGCCGCTAGTGTAGAAGTAGCCTTAGGCCATTATTTCATGATTTTTGACAGCTGCTGCACCACGGAGGAGCCGCTCTCACAGTCCTCCACCCCAGCGAGAGAGGACCCTCCAACACCGCCAGCCCATCTATCAGAGGGTAGAAGGTAGATAAAAAAAAGTGTAATGGGTGGACCTTCTGTCTTCAAAATATGAGCTAAATGTATGTTTTATCTTTGGTAGCTCCAACCGACAGGGAGCAGTTTTCCCCTGGACCATGGGAAGACCACGCCGTATGGGTGTCCAGTAAGTACTACAAAAGGCTCAGTCAGTACAGAATACATCACAGAATAAGTCGCTCCAGTACATTAAAGTTTAGATTTTTTTTTTGTGGGACAACCACTGTAACTCTATAATACAAACTAAGTACATAACTGTTTCTACCCCTACAGACATCCCCACTGACTTCGAAGTGGAGGCTGGATTACGGCGCCTTGGCTCCAGGCTCCACGCTGCCTCCCGGCTCATTCGTGGCCTGCAGCTGGAGCAGCAAGAGCTGCAGGACATGATGGCCCGACATCGGCAAAAGCCGGCGTAATTTTATTTTTTTGTTCCTTTCTTTTGTTTATTATATTTGTTAAAAAGTTTTTATTTATTACTAAAATATTCTTGAAAAACCTGTGTTTTGAGTGTTTTGTTAAACCTTTAACACCTTCCTGATCCTGACAGTGTGAAGAAGACAGTTTTTTTTCCCACGGCCATTTTCCCATATTAATGAACACAGCGGTGTCTGCCGGCCGAAGTATTACTACATTACACACACTCCTGTTCACTGATTACAATTGACAGACAGAAAAATAAAAACGGCTTGGCTTGTTTGGGCAACAAGCCTGTACATTCTACCTTAACATAGGCAGTGAAAATTATATATGAGCTTTTTATGGCTGCCCCGTCCAGTAGTAGTAGGGGACGGGGTATATCAGCATAGAGTGATAGGTAAAATAAATACAACAGACTGCAGTGGTGTATAACAGTGTCCGCTAATATAACTTGTACGGGAGACAGAGGCAGTGTAAAAATTAAAAAAAAAAAATATATATATATATATATATATATATATATATATATATATATATATATTTATTTGGGGGGGGGGACTAAAGGCTGAGGCTCCAAAACAAACTTAACAATACTAAATAGAACTATTAGTAATGTTAACTAACAGCTACTCTCCTACTAAGCGTAGAAAACGGAGGACGGAGGTAGACAACAGTGTTTGGTTTTGAAATAGGGTTTTGGAGACTTCGGGTTCGCACAGCCCATGACATGACACAAGACATTTGGCTGTAAAATTATGGCCCGGCTGACAGCAACAGTGGGAAGACACTCAGACTATTCTGCCCTGCAAGGCCTGATCTAATCACCACTAGCATCAGCAAGAGGAGTATGAAATTCGGATGTAATCCAGCCTTTATTCATTTTTATAAAGGTATTTTTTTTTAACACTGCTCGGTGACAGATTTGTCCTTTTGGGTGTCACTTGAGGCTGGGCAGAAAAGAAGCCCTAGAGCAGGGCTGGCCAACCTGAGGCTCTCCAGCTGTTGCAAAACTCCAACTCCCAGCATGCCCAGACTGCCTACAGCTATCAGCCCTACAGCAGGACATGGTGGGAGTTGTAGTTTTACAACAGCTGGAGAGCCGCAGGTTGGCCATGCCTGCCCTAGTGCATAGTGGGACAGTTCCGGTCACTGTTGTAATCTGCCTGCCCAGAAGTCCAGGGGGTCTGAGAAGAGGCTTTGTGAGCCAGACTGCAGGTACGCCTGAACCTGCTCATTGAGGCGGGTGATCTGGGCCTGCTCACTTGGCTGCAGCTGTTGGGAGCCTGCAGAGAAAAATTCCTGCATCATACTAATTAGGCTTAACTGGCTGCTGCTGGTTGTGGCAGAAGGTGGATTACTCGGCCGGACCTCCTTCTCAGACATGCTGGCAGCAGGCTGGGGCTGGCTGAAAGCTGTGGCCAGGTTACTACATAGCTTCTCCCGCAATGATACTAATTTCTCTTCCCTTTCCTGGGGAGGAAAACAATCCCCCATGTTGGATTGATACCACGGGTCCAGAAGCATTGCCAGCCAGTATTCGTCAGTCTGCCTTATGTTTAGGATGTTTATGTTCTGTCAGTGCGTAAGCATGTGAGCATACAACTCGCCATCCTGCCCAGCGTGCCTGAGAGGCCACTTCTTTCCATCTCAGCCTCTCTCTGAGAAACTGCTGTGTCCCTGAAAGTCTCATCATCCTCATCCTCCAGCTGTGTCTCCTCCTCCTGGTCATCTTCACCCTCATTAAAATCCTCCTCCTCTTCCCCCTCCTCTAACTGAAGCTCCTCATCCTCCTCCTGCTCCACAAGGGAACTTTGGCGTTGGGGCTCCCCTACAGTGACAGCATGGCGGGTAGACAAATGGCCAGGATTTCCTTTCCCCATTGCCCCCTGCTGCATGAGCGTGAGTTTCTTTTCCAGCACAAATATTATTGAAATTATGTCGTTCACACCGCAGCTGTCCCGGCTGACCAATTTGGTGGCTTCTTCTAAGAGCCTTAGAACAATGCAGGCATCTCGGACCAGCCTCCACTGCCGGAAATCAAAGCCGCACCTGCTCCCTATGCTGGAAGATTCTGGCTGCTGCTGGACAAAATCGTCCACTGCTCTACGCTGCTCTAGGAGTCGCTGCAACATATGAAGAGTGGAATTCCACCGGGTCGCCACGTCACCTATTAAGCGGTGTGGCGGAAGACCGTTTTGACGCTGCAGTTCCACCAGAGCGTGGCGAGATACATATGAATGGCTGAAATGAGTGCAAAGCTTCCATGACTTTGCCAGCACTGTGCGCAGGCCAGTGAATGTTTTTAGAAATCTTTGCACCACTAGATTTAGGACATGTGCCATACAGGGAGCATGCGAGAATTGACCCAGGTTCAGAGCTGCCACTATATTTGTCCCATTGTCACTCACTACCTTGCCCACTTCCAGCTGCCGTGGAGTCAGCCAGCGCGCGATTTGCTGCTTCATGTAATGCAGCAAGCGCTGGCCTGTGTGGCTGCTACTGCCAAGACAAACTAAGTCTAACACTGCATGGCAGCGTTTCACCTGGCACATGTGATATGAAGGAGCGCGGGTAACTCGCTGCCCTGACGCTCCAGCAGGCGGACTGCCCGTGGAAGTGGATAGTTGATGGGTGGGCTGCTGAAATCCTGGCTGGAAAGCATGTGAAGGTGACAACAGCAATTGACCGGGTTGCTGGGGGGTTCCTGCCTCGCTGCCACTAAATACATTCAGCCAGTGGGCTGTAAAGGACATGTATTGCCCCTGGCCATAATCATTGCTCCAGGTGTCCACTGTGACGTGCACGGTGCTGCAGGGAGCGTCCAATATTGTCAGCCACATGGGAGTAAAGGGCGGGGATAGCTTTGTTGGAGAAGTAATGCCAGCTAGGGACCTGCCAGCGTGGCTGAGCGCAAGCCATTAGCTCCCTAAAAGCTGGGCAGTCAACCAGCTGGTACGGCAGAGACTGCACAGCCAGCAACTTTGTCAGGTGACCATTCAGTTTGCGCACTGTCGGATTACTTGTGGCGTAAAATTGCTTCCTGGCCACGCACTCGGCAGTGGACGGCTGCCGAATGAGAGGAGGTGGAGAAATGCACGCACTGGCCGACGATGAGGTGGATGTACTAGTTACACCCCGGAATGCGGGCTGAGCTAGGGCCTGGATGTGGCCTGCCTGACAGAAGGGACCCCGGGAGAAGTAACCAGCTCTTTAGTATTAATGGGCTGCTCTAAATTGCCGGCATGACGCCGCTTCAAATGGTTCCACAGAGCAGTGGTCCCGACATTTGTGGCTTTCCCACGGCTCACTTTCTGTTTACACAAATTACACATGGCCATACTGCTATCCCCCGGCAGAGTGGTAAAATACTTCCACACACCCGACGTGCACCCTCCACAGCTGGCCAAGCTTGTAGCCCTTGCACGCTTACACCCTGGTGCCGGCCCCACTATATTTGGGGTCTCGCTAGTTCCCAGGGAAGCACTAGCCCTGGGCCTAACTCGCCTCTGCCCTCTGTTGCTGCCACTACTAATACCACCCTCCTCCTCTGAGCACAAATCCTCCTCACCAGCCCGATCCGCTTTCCAGGTCCTCCGGTCTAACACATCAGATTCATCATCAGACTCCTCCACAACACATTTTTCGGAATGCAAATTAGGCTGTTCCCCACCAGCTGACAATTCCAGGCAGTCCAAACTCTGACTGCCCTCTAAGAAATCCTCAGGGAGGCTGTCCTCTATATCCGCCGGATTACAAGGTGGGCTTCGGTGGCTTTTTTTTTTTTTTTAGAAATTGCAGAAGGGACACCACTAGGAGGGAACACTGAAGCCCGAGAGGTGGCAGAAAATGAAGGGGTTTGCTTGAGTGGAATGGTGGAGCAGACGAGTCTGACCCCTGGCTACATATGGATACTGTATCAGCAGATGACAGCAGATCATCTGGCTGAGACTGAGATAAGCGTGCCATCCACTCCACTACCTCATCCACTTTCTCCTCCACTACAATTTTGCGCCTCGGTGGGTTAGCCTGGTGGAACAACGGCCAAGTATTGCTCCGGCTACAGGTCTTTTGGCACTGCTGCCCTGTGCCACCTTCTTTTTTTTAAAGCTCAAAGTCTGGCTGGAACTGGACCCCTTTTGCTTATCCATTCCAGACATTTTTCAATTCACTCTGTGGCCCTACAGCTGGTCTTTGTCCCTGTATCTCCCTGTCTCTCTCTCCCTGCTTGATTAAATACTAGCCCTGAACTGGCCCTGCACTTGCCCTGCAGTATCCCTGATATCTGTAATACAAAACAGGTCTCATAGTCTCAGAACTTCACACACAGTGCTTCTGCTTGTCTCAGCAGTCGCAGCAGAAGTGATGTGTCAATGGCTTACCCAGCCTGAGCCAATAAGAGCAAGCCCTGCCCACTAGGTTAGGTGACCGCTTTCTTCCCGGGCTTTTGCGCACGATAAACGAACTAACAGTGAAAGTTCAATAATGAATTGAAATCGTACGCAACAGCGTATACAGTAACTTATACGTAGCAATAGTGTATAATTTATAGGACAAACTACGTATCAAATGCGTACAAAGCCGAAGCGAATCACCTAATATTCGGATTCGCTTCGCAGCTAAAAAATCCCAAGATTCGATACGAATCAACAAATCGATTCGCTCATCTTTAGTTCCCACCCCCACAAACAGAGTCTGCCAAAATCCCATGAGGACGCCAGGAATCTAGTGAAACATGTCGGGGGGCAATGTTTGTTGTTTTTAGAGAGCTGGTCTACTTAGTTTCAGGCATATAAGGGTGAATACTAAGAAATTGATCTGTAGCAAAGTAAATGAGAGAGGCAGTAGTGCACCATTATATATACCTCGGTTCCACAAGCTAGTTATTAATGCTGTGATTTAACAGTGTTCTAGTGAGTTACAATATCAGCCAGGAGGAACTAAGTGACAGAGCTGATCATTTCAAAGCTTTTTAGAATAAGACGATATTAATGGAACAGCAATAAAAGTTACATCTTAAATTAGTAAAATAACAGCACACGTAATAAGAAAGCGTATTTGTGGTCCTTTTTGGACCAATTGTAAATATGGTTTAGCATCGGGGCCTTAACGTGGGCTGGGGGTTAGATTGTGATTTTCTGTTTAATAAATAGGGGTAGACCCTACTAATTGACCCCAAAAATAGCCACCAGTCAGAGTAGGAGCATACGTGTATAGCCATAGTATGGCAGGTTTTTTGTCAAGTCAACCCACCACACAATCATTTTTAGTTGAGGCGACAAAAGTATGCTCTACAGAAAATCTTCCAATTAATACATTAGATATAAATCAAGCCTTTAAAGAAATAAATAAGACATATAAGCGTTATATAAGAGCAGTATGGGAAGTGACTAGTCTTGAAAAATATCTGCAGAAAAAAATGGTTTATAGAGGTATGTGCATACATATAACACCAAATTCCCACCAAGATTATACCGACTTTATAAAAGGTTGGGAAACATTATTGACAGAGAATTTGCTGCAGATGCAAGCGTATCTGTTGGCGTACGAGAAAAAAATCACAGGTGAAAGAGTCTTCACAACTTAATGACATACAAAGTTTGCGCAGTCAACCTGAGTTTAGTACCTTGGAAAGTAGATTGCAGAAAAATATAGAAAATTTACAGGCTGAAATGAAGAAAGAAAACACAGGAAATATAATAGAGACAAAAAAGATTTCGAAACAGGACGTATTTACGCTAAAAATACTGGAATTAGAGCTAACAATAATTATAATAAGAACCGAACACAATACATGGATATATCAGAATCGCAACTTTCTGAATCAGAAAGTAGTGCTTCTAACCAGAGATTAGGCACAAAACACAAAGCAAAGAATAGATCTGGTCCCTATCAGAAGAAAAATAACTTCAAGTGATAGCTCAAAATGTCAAATAAATCATTGTCAAAATCAAGTGGTTGGGATGCAAGGTGGAGAGGGTGGGCAGCCAGCTTTACCATTGCTGCCCTCCTGTCCACAGTCATCTCAAGAACACAGTGGGATACAATACAATGCAGTTGTAGTACCAATGACAACTCCGACTCCCTCTTCTTTTTTAGTACCAGGGACAGGGACAAGTGGGGTTATCGACAGGGCACATAGAGGCAGATCAACAAGATGCAGAAAGTGCAAAGTGAACATAGAGGTGAATGAAGTACCCACTGCCCCATTCAGTACCCTAACTCCTTCAAATTTACCCCTCCTTTTACTAAATACGTCAAAATACAGTCTTTTGTTGACTTGGTGACGAGAGATTTACAAAAAATAAAAACTAGGAAAAGTGTAGTAGGATGTAATTTAACTAAACAAGAACAGAAAGCCTTGGAAGAATTAATTAAAGATGAACATTTAGAAATAAAGCCGTCAGATAAAGACAGAAATGTGGTACTGCTGGATAAGGAATATTATTATGCCATGGTTATGGCGTTATTACAGGATACAAAAACATACAAACAGCTTAAAGAAAATCCAACAAAAAAATTCAACTAGGAACTCAAAAGCATCCTTCTGTCAGCAAAAGAAAAGAATCTAATAACCAAAGATGAAAATTTGCTTACCGAAATTTTTCTTTCCTTTAGTCCAAAGGCAGCACAACACAATGGGTTAATGTTTCCCTCCTCCCGTCTAGGACAGAAGAAAATGATTAGTAAATCAGACTAATTAACCCCCTATAAAGGAGTGCACACCCACAGGATAGATGTGTTTTTTATCAAGCAATAACTTTTACAGCGAGGGATACTTGTGCTGCCTTTGGACTAAAGGAAAGAAAAATTTCGGTAAGCAAATTTTCATCTTTCCTTATCGTCCAAAGGCAGCACAACACAATGGGAATTGACAAGCAGTAATAAGCCAGGGGGGGCCAAAATGCAGCCTAATAATCACTTGTTTGCCAAAGGCTGAATTGCAACTACCCGATACCTCAACTTAATTATCTTGTAAAGATGCATGGAGACGACCATGTAGAGGCTCTTCATATTAGATTTTTTTTTATCTTTCTGCCCAAGCGACTAAGTGGACAGAGTTGAGTGTGTTGTAACTCCATCCGGTAACAGGAGTAACTTGAAATCTAGAAGCAGTATTCTTAATCCAAGCAGAGTAGGCTTGTTGGGTTTTTATGCTTCTCTATAAGCTGTTGGTCACCCGACCTGAAGGACCCTGGATCTCCAATGATCAGTAGATGAAGCTCATCTTGATCAGCTGAATGAGGAATCTGAAAGATGAATTTCTTAACGTACATTCATGTTAGTTGAGAGATCTAGAAGGATCAAGAGCAGTGGTTCTCAACTCCAGTCCTCGGGACCCACCTGCCAGTCAGGTTTTCAGGATTTCCTTAGTTTAGACCAGCTGATATAATTAGCGTCCATCCATCAGGACTTACCACAGGTATTCATTCTGTGGGATATTCCTAAATCCTGACTGGCAGGTGGGTCCCGAGGACTGGAGTTGAGAACCACTGATCTAGAGCAACAACCTTAAAGGAGAGTCGTCTTAATGAACCTTTAGATATGGACCTTGTATTTCCACCATCTTCTTGGCTGATGAAATTGGCCATAGAAATAAACCTCCCAAATACGAACCTTAGAGGAGCTTCTGCAAGAGGTTTAACCAGGGTGTAAAGAACAACCTGATTTGAGGCTGGAATTGGAGGCTTAACAATTAATTTAAATTGAAGAAAAAGCATGAATGCCCAAAGGCATAAGTGGCAGCCCTGAAATGCAACCTAAAGTGGAAAAAGAAAGCAAAGTTTTCCACCACCACCTCAGTCCTGATCCAAAAATTCTAAGCTGTGAACTGAGCATGTTTGGTGTGGAAGCTGTAGGCCTGCTTGATCGAGAAGAACTGGCTGGACTGTATGTTCAATAATTTCCTCTGGTGAATTGTACCAGTGAAGGATCAAGCCCTCCAGGCTAGATGAGCACCATGGCTATGGCCAAAACTCACATCCCACTTCCCTGAACACTCAGGATATGAGGGTAATAGAGGAAAATTTAATTGAACAATTCCTGTCATCTATTCTTCTGATGGATCCACCTGATTCAGGAGCAGAAATATTGAACTTAGTATTGGAGACTGACCCCATTGCCTCTAAATGGGATACCCCATCTACATATGATGTGATAAAGATACAGTTGCTGAGACTTTAACTGAGACCTACTTAACCGCTTCTCCTGAACCCTCAGAATACCTTGAACGGGGAAGAGTACTTCCCGACCAGTGCTATTGGAACAGCCAGAAACAACAAACTTGTTCAGTATACTCCGGACAAAGCCATCCAACAGGATTTCTCAAGATTCTGGCTTGACTACCACAAGATGACCCAGGCTTGATAAACCTTGGTTCTTCTTGAAACAAAGCTGTTTAGCAATGTAGAATAATGGCCAGAGCTTCTATCGAAGAGGTCAGGGATCTTTACATTTGTGGACAGAGAGGCTTCTGGGCTGCTCTGATAGCAATCTTGACCAGCAAAGGAGTGGCGGATGTACAGGAGATGCTGGGGGAGCCCTATAAAAATATTGCTGTGGGCGATAGGCTGCCTGGCCTGTTCCCGTTATTCCCAGTTACTCCACTGGCCCTTGGTGATGGGACCTTAAGCATCACATACACCTCTATTTCTGGATCTGCTCCAGTGAGAGCTAAGCAACCAGTTCCTAGAGTCTACCTGAAATCTAAGGGTCAGTGAATTGAAGATAAGAAAAATCTGGTGAGAGCCGGCACTGAGAGCCTGAGATGGGTAGCAGTGATGTGATATGATATAAGTGAATATGGAATGTAGGCCATAAAAACGACCTGCTGGTGCATATTGATAGAAACAGCAAAACAATCAAACTTCTTCTGAGAAGGTAAATGATTAGACATGTCAGGTCTAACCTCCATAATACCGTTGGTCTCGGTGGTGCAACCCCTCTTGAAAACACCCAGAATTCCCTGAGATAAAGGTCAAGATCTTACTATTAAGACATGAAAGAACCATCATATAAGGCTCATGAAAGGTCGAATTATTTGCCTTGGGGGGCAATTTCCACTAAAGATAGTAACCTGGATACAAAATTCTATCCAGGAGACTGACAAAATACTAAAATTATGATGTCTCCCTGTTCCATTCTAGTGCTTGGAGAGCCTGAAACATAGAAATACTCTTCTATCCATCCCTCAGAGCCCCTCTAGGAGGTCTTGGAATGAAAAAAATGACAATATGAAAACTAGCCTAAGAAGAGTATTGTGGAAAAAAACCCTCTAACAACATTAGCGCTAACAGAATGTCCGTATGCACAGATTGTCGAAGGGAACCACATGAGAAGGAGGTACAATAGGGCCCATACACACCCAAATTTTTAATTTTTTATTTTATTTTTTTTACCAAATAGGGCAGCACTTAAACCCTAGACTCCACTGACCGCGGCAGCATGTACACTAGCGGCAGCAAATGCAGTAGCAGACCACAGAGTGGCTGGCGGCAGCATATGAAGTAGCAGACCACAGAGTGGCTGGCGGCAGCATATGAAGTAGCAGACCACAGAGTGGCTGGCGGCAGCATATGAAGTAGCAGACCACAGAGTGGCTGGCGGCAGCATATGAAGTAGCAGACCACAGAGTGGCTGGCGGCAGCATATGAAGTAGCAGACCACAGAGTGGCTGGCGGCAGCATATGAAGTAGCAGACCACAGAGTGGCTGGCGGCAGCATATGAAGTAGCAGACCACAGAGTGGCTGGCGGCAGCATATGAAGTAGCAGACCACAGAGTGGCTGGTGGCAGCATATGAAGTAGCAGACCACAGAGTGGCTGGTGGCAGCATATGAAGTAGCAGACCACAGAGTGGCTGGCGACAGCATATGAAGTAGCAGACCACAGAGTGGCTGGCGGCAGCATATGAAGTAGCAGACCACAGAGTGGCTGGCGGCAGCATATGAAGTAGCAGACCACAGAGTGGCTGGCGGCAGCATATGAAGTAGCAGACCACAGAGTGGCTGGCGGCAGCATATGAAGTAGCAGACCACAGAGTGGCTGGCGGCAGCATATGAAGTAGCAGACCACAGAGTGGCTGGCGGCAGCATATGAAGTAGCAGACCACAGAGTGGCTGGCGGCAGCATATGAAGTAGCAGACCACAGAGTGGCTGGCGGCAGCATATGAAGTAGCAGACCACAGAGTGGCTGGCGGCAGCATATGAAGTAGCAGACCACAGAGTAGCTGGCGGCAGCATATGAAGTAGCAGACCACAGAGTGGCTGGCGCAGCATATGAAGTAGCAGACCACAGAGTAGCTGGCGGCAGCATCCATGGTAGCCCGCGGAGTGGCTGGCGGCAGCACCCATGGTAGGCCGCGGAGTGGCCGGCGGCAGCACGCATGGTAGGCCGCGGAGTGGCCGGCGGCAGCACGCATGGTAGGCCGCGGAGTGGCCGGCGGCAGCACGCATGGTAGGCCGCGGAGTGGCCGGCGGCAGCACGCATGGTAGGCCGTGGAGTGGCCGGCGGCAGCACGCATGGTAGGCCGCAGAGTGGCCGGCGGCAGCACACTGAGCAAAAGCTTCTAACCGCTGAGAAGTAAATCCTTCCACAACCTCTGCACCACACAAATGGTGCAGACATTACCTATATTGTCCATAGTTGGTGCAGACATCTTCAAGATTCATGGATTACTCTGCAGAGTTCTGTATTTGTAACATATAATTCCGCTCACACATACAGTCACAAAAGAGCCACTCCAGGACACAAGATCCTTAAGCTGCTGTGATTACGCCATTCTAGTGCTTGGAGAGCCAGGACACTCCAGGATAGATCTCAGCTCAATCATCCCATGGAACACCCGATGGGGAAATTAAATCTGGAAACCACTTCCAGAATGGTATGAATGCAGTTAATTCCTGGAGACCACCTCCAGCTCTATAACCTGCATATAACTCTGGGTACACACTTCCAGATCAGACATGTCAGCCGTTGGTCCAGGAGACACCACACCGGACATTCTTATGGCACTTCATGGTATAGTCTGGAGACACTTCCAGTTATATAATATCAGGCTTGACAACCATACTGGCCTTCACAGCAGCAGCAGGAGCCTCTGTATGTGTGAGCTTCCTTGTCCTAGACAGAAGAAAAAAAACACATCTATCCTGTGGGTGTGCACTCCTTTATAGGGGGTTAATTAGTCTGATTTACTAATCATTTTCTTCTGTCCTAGACGGGAGGAGGGAAACATTAACCCATTGTGTTGTGCTGCCTTTGGACGATAAGGAAAGAAGAATATACAGTCATGTTCAATCCTAAACCGATGATAGCCACTCTCTATGTGATTCCTAAAGTCCACAAAAAAAGCACTCCCATACCAGGCAGACCCATCGTCTCTGGAAATCAGAGTCTCAGTGAAGGGATTAATAGCTATGTAGATCAGGTCATTTCCCCATTTGTCCCGTGCGTTTCATCTAAGGATGACACTAGGGATGCCCTGGCCAAGCTCCAGGGAATACAGGTTAATGAAGCCACCATGATTGCCAGCCTAGACGTGGAAGCGTTGTACACAAGCACGCATTATTTAGGTTTAGAGGCTATTAAGTTTTTTCTTTGCACTAAGAGGACACATTATACTGCACATAATGATTTCGTTTTTTCACTTTTACAATTTCTGTCAACACACAATTTTATTTTTAATGGTAAATATTATTTACAGATCACTGGGACCGCAATGGGGACTATTAGTGCACCTAGTTTTGCAAATTTATTTTTAGGTTGGTGGGAGGACCGATTTGTTTTCATGAAATAATTGGTTGAGTTCACTAAACACATTTTGTTTTGGGGGCGTTATATCGATGATATTTTAATTTTATGGGAGAGCACGTAGAAACACTTTGGACAGTTTGTAGACATATTAAACAGTAATACACTGGGTTTAGATTCACTGCTGAAATATATAAAGACAGCCTTGATTTTTTGGACCTAAAAATTTTCCTGGGGCCTAGCGGGCACATCGACACTGAAGTACATAGGAAGGCAACCTCAACCAATAGCCTTTTACACTGGACTAGTTTTCATCCATTACCCCTTAAGAAAGGGATTCCAGTAGGTAAGTAAAGTGTCTTGCGAAAGTATTCGGCCCCCTGAAACTTTTCAACCTTTTGCCACATTTCAGGCTTCAAACAAAAAGATATAACATTTTAAATTTTTGGTGAAGAATCAACAACAAGTGGGTCACAATTGTGAAGTGGAATGAAATTTATTGGATCATTTAAACTTTTTGTAATAATAAAACTGAAAAGTGGGGCGTGCAAAATTATTCGGCCCATTTACTTTCAGTTCAGCAAACTCACTCTAGAAGTTCATTGAGGATCTCTGAATGATCCAATGCTGTCCTAAATGACTGATGAAGATAAATAGAATCCACCTGTGTGTAATCAAGTGTCTGTATAAATGCACCTGCTCTGTGATAGTCTCGGGGGTCTGTGACACTGTTGTGGAGAAGTTTAAAGCCGGATTTGGATACCAAAAGATTTCCCAAGCTTTAAACATCCCAAAGAGCACTGTACAAGCGATCATATTGAAATGGAAGGAGTATCAGACCACTGCAAATCTACCAAGACCCAGCCGTCCCTCTAAACTTTCATCTCAAACAAGGAGAAGACTGATCAGAGATGCTGCCAAGAGGCCCATGATCACTCTGGATGAACTGCAGAGATCTACAGCTGAGGTGGGAGAGTCTGTCCATAGGACAACAACAATCAGTCGAACACTTCACAAATCTGGAAGAGTGGCAAGAAGAAAGCCATTTCTCAAAGATATCCATAAAAAGTTTCGTTTACAGTTTGCCACAAGCCACCTGGGAGACACAACAAACATGTGGAAGAAGGTGCTCTGGTCAGATGAAACCAAAATCCAACTTTTTGGAAACAATGCAAAACGATATGTTTGGCGTAAAAGCAACACAGCTCATCACCCTGAACACACCATCCCCACTGTCAAACGTGGTGGCAGCATCATGGTTTGGGCCTGCTTTTTTATCAGTGGGGACAGGGAAGATGGTTAAAATTGATGGGAAGATGGATGGAGCCAAATACAGGACCATTCTGGATGAAAACCTGTTGGAGTCTGCAAAAGACCTGAGACTAGGACGGAGATTTATCTTCCAACAAGACAATAATCCCAAACATAAAGCAAAAGATAATTACACTTACTGGTAATTTGATTTCCCTTTAGCCTCCACAGCGGCACCACAGGAGGGTTCCCCCGCCCCCAGGGACCGGAAACAAACCACCAGGAAGCTTTAAATAGACCCCTCCTCTTACCTAGGTCAGTTAGTTTCAGAGAACCTTATTGGATGCAAGCACAACAAAATTTATTAATAATTCAACCACTTACAATGCAGGTATAACACTGTAGTTGATATAAGAAATATAGGAAAGGAAAACCCTGCCGCTGTGGAGGCTAAAGGGAAATCAAATTACCGGTAAGTGTAATTATCATCTTTCCCCTACGCCTCCACAGCGGCACCACAGGAGGATTAGCAGAGTACTCTTTACTAGGGAGGGACCACTGCTGAAAGGACTTTGCGTCCGAAGGACAAGTCCTGGTTAGACAATACATCCAGTCTGTAGTGACGGAAAAATGTTGACGGTGAGGCCCATGTGGCTGCTTTGCATATTTGTTCCAGCCAGGCCGAAGCTGTCACAGCCCAGGATGCTGACATTTCTCTGGTAGAGTGGGCTTTTAAAGAGGAAGGAATTTCTTCGTTTTTTTTCTGAGTAGGCAGATGATATAGCCGTTTTTATCCACCGGGCGATGGTCAGTTTACTTGCAGCTTTACCTTTATTTTTATCCTGAAATTGTACAAGGAGGTGGTCAGAGCTCCTAAATTCTTTAGATTGCTGCAAGTAGATTAGCACACATCTGTGGACATCTAAGTTATGGAACTCCCTTTCTTTCTCTGAGGCTGGATTTTGGCAAAAAGATGGTAGAGAAATCTCCTGTTGTCTATGAAATTTCGAGACCACTTTGGGAAGAAAGGAGGGATGATCTCTTAAGATTATGCAGTCTTCCAAAATGTTTAAATATGGAGGAAAACAAGAAAACGCCTGAATCTCCCCTACTCTTCTGGCTGTTGTTATTGCCAGAAGAAAGGCTGTTTTTAAGGTAAGGTATCTTAGAGAGATGTCTAAGATGGGTTCAAAGGGGGGCCCTGTTAAGGCCGACAATACCAGATTTAAGTCCCAGGGGGGTACTGACGCATGTTGGGGCGGAAGTAACCTAGATGCCCCCTTAATAAATCTGGAGATAAGGGGAAGTTCCGTCAATCTTGTATCCAGAAATACGCTCAGCGCTGCCACCTGGACTTTCAGGGTGGAAGGCCTCAATCCCTTATCCATACCTGCCTGTAGGAAGTCAAGTATGATACTTATGTCTGGGGGAGCTGACGGATCCCAACTATCCTTTGCAAAATTTAAGAAGGTCTTCCTGGGATAACAGATCCGGAACATTTGGAAGGATCTTGTAATTTCCCTTTGAAATTTCCAGGAGGAGTGGAAACCAATGACGTTTTGGCCAGAATGGAGCTATCAGGATGACCGTAGCTTCTAGTTCCTTGATCTTTGCAATCGTCCTTGATAATAGAGAGAAGGGGGTAAAGGCATACAGGAGGCCATCTAGAAAGCTTTGGTATAGGGCATCGCTTCCCCATGCAGAGTTGTTCTTTTCTAGGGAGAAGTAGGCCGGAACTTGTCGGTTCTTGTGGTTGGCAAATAGGTCTATGCAAGGATATCGCCACTTTTTGATGAGATAGAGAAATACCTCTGAGTTGAGACGCCACTCCCCCTCTTTTAGGGGTTTCCGGCTGAGGAAGTCTGCTAATTGATTTTAGTACCTTTTTAGATGAACTGAAGTAATGGATGCCAGGTTCCTCTCTGCCCAGTGGAAGATCGCTTTTGCCACTAGATTTAGATTCCTGCTTTTTGTTCCCCCCTGTCTGTTGAGATATGCCAGGATTGCAGGATTCTGACGTGTTTCCCCTTGATGGAAGGAGTCAGAGCTAGCAGGGCTTGTAGGACCGCTGATAATTCCTTTAGGTTGGGGGAGGCTTCCTTCAACTGACCTTCCCAGGATCCCTGGACTAGAATTCCTGAGGAGTGAGCTCCCCAACCGCTGCAGCTGGCATCCGTAGTGATAACTACCGGATGAAGAGGCCTCCATGCTACCCCTCTCTGAAGATTTTGATGGAGTCTCCACCAATTTAAAGACACTCATGTGGTCTGGAATGGATACTTTCTTGTCCAAGGAGTTGTGACATTTGTTCCAGGAACATAATAAAAAACTCTGTAGATCTCTGGTGTGAGTCTGAGCCCACAGGACTGCTGGAATGGTGGCAGTCAGGGAGCCCAGCAGCTTCATAATTTCTCTTATAGAGACATTTGACCTGCAGAGGAACCTGGATATTAGGGAGGAGAGAGAGATTTTTTTTTCCTCCGGCTTAAATGACATCATCTGATTTGAATCCAGAAGTATGCCCATAAAGACTTGCGCTGGGCGTAGATGAGCTTTTTCCAGGTTTATTTTTCAACCTAGTGTGAGGAGAAAATTCCGTACGTACGTCAAGTGGGTGTTCAGGAGATCCTCTGAGTTGGCCCAAATCAGGAAGTTGTCTAAGTATGGTATGATCTGTATGTTCTGAAGGTGAAGAAATTATGTTACTTCAGACATGACTTTCGTAAAGATTCTGGGGGCCGAGCTTATGCCAAAGGGAAGGGTTTGAAATTGTAGATGGTGTAGACTTCCTTTCATCCATAGAGCAATCCTGAGGAATTTCTGGAAATTTCCGTGGATGGGTATGTGATAGTAGGCATCGCTGAGGTCCAAGGTAGCCATGAAGCAACTCTTTCGAGGAATATTCACTGTTGAGCGAATTGTCTCCATCAATTTTCTTGAATTGTCTCCATCAAATTTCTTTTACTTCAGGTAGGAGTTGAGGTCTTTCAAATTTTAGGAATAAACCATTTGGTTTTCGTATAAGGAATACTGGAGAGTAGAATCCCTTTCCCTTTTGGGAAGACGGAACTGGTACTAGGACCTGTTTCTCCAAGAGAGATAAGATCTCTTGATCTAAGGCCTTCTGGCTCAGAGGATTCCTTATTATCATGAATCTTGTAGGAGGAGTTCTTTCGAATTCCAGCCTGTAACCTGTCATGATCACTTGGAGGACCCAGGGAGAAGAGGTTATTTTTGACCAGGCTGGGGCGAACCATTTTAGTCGTCCTCCCAATGGTAATCTGGCGTCATTGTCTTCCTCTGGTATTATTAGGGTTAAAGAGGAATCCTCTTCCTTTGCCTCTTGAGTGTTGAGATCTGTCTGGCATACTTCCTCTTCTTTGGTCAAGTCGACCTCTGCGTTGACCACGAAAGGACTGACGTTGCTGGAAAAACCGAGGCTCAGACGGAAACCCTTTGTTTTTATCAGAGGCCTTCTCCAGAATGTCATCTAGACCTGTGCCGAACAACCGATCTCCCTCACAGGGTATGGCACACAATCTTCCTTTTGATCCTGCGTCTCCGCTGTATAGTTTCAGCCATATGGTTCTTCTTGCTGCATTGGCTTATGCGGCAGATCTGGCTGACATTTTCACCAAGTCTGCTGATGAATCTGCAAGAAAGTTAGAGGCTTGCTTCAGGACTGGTAAGGAGGCTAATATCTCCTCTCTGGGAGTTCCCGCAGCCAGATGTTCTTCCAGTTGCTCTAACCAGATACTCAGAGATCTGGAGGTGCACGTTGCAGCTATAGCTGGTCTCAGCATTGCTGTCGAATTTTCCCAGGATCTCTTCAATAATCCTTCTGCCTTTTTCTCCATTGGGCCTCTTAGTAGGCCCATATCTTCAAACGGTAAGGATGTTTTCTTTGAAATTTTCGCTATGGGTGCGTCTATTTTAGGAATGGTGTCCCATATAGCGGAATCTTCTATACCAAAAGGATATTTTCTTTTGAAGGTTTTGGAGATTACGGATCTTTTCACTGGGTCTTTCCACTCTTTCTTGATAAGGCTTTCTACATTCTTGTGAACTGGAAATACCCTAACCTTTTTCTCTCCCAGACCCTGGAACATCTGGTCCTGTATGGATAGTGTTTCTCTCATTTCTTCATATCCCATAGTGGCTCTAATGGACTTTAATAATATTTCTGTCTCTTCCGGAATACAGTAGGGTTTTCCTGCAACATCATCGGAGGCGTCTGAATCCCCATCTTCACCCTCTTCAAGGGCAGGTGTTGGCAGGCTGGCTAATGTGGCTCTTGAAGTGGATGGTTGAGCCCACATGGAAGCGGATGGTAACCGAAGATCTATAGCTGTTGTGGCTTCATGATCAGGGTTTTGAGATTAGTCATAAATGACGGAGATTCTTCTGTAACCACTTTTTCGGTGCTTTTTTTCCAGAGAGGTTTTTTATATGATGAAGACAAAGACTTCCTGCATATAGCACATTACATATATGTATAAGCAATTACCATGAATATGAAAAAAAAAAACTTCTTTCTTGAGAAAATATTTTTAGTCAAGAGGAGGGGACTGACCGGACCCGGGGCTGCAACAGAATCAGAAGGCTTTTGAGACTCAGAAGAGGGCTCAGCTGGAGAAGACATCATGAAGTAGAATCCTACACAGACTATCTACACCTTACCTCTGTGTCTTGGAGCTTTAAATTTCAAATTTGGCGCCAATTGAGTTAGGCCACGCCCCTCTGTTAGGCCACACACCCTTCGATGACGTCATAGTCGGCCAATGAAGTGCGGTGGCACCCGGCCGCTACGCCTCCCCTCTACGTCGTAGAGGGGGAGGAGGGAATCCCCGCCCCTCGGGGAGTCCCTTCATGCACACACCTGCGCCTGATTCTGTTTCCCACGCCCGTGAGCGTGGGGAATATGTCCGGAGCTGCCTCACATGAGAGGGCTTAAGCCTAGGATCGGAGAAGCGCAGCCCTCCTGGATACAGGGGAGAGATCAGGCTGCGCAAGTGCAGGGAACGGGCAGCCTACCAACCAAAGCTTCCCGGCGTCCCGAGGGACAGGAAACAAAAACTGACCTAGGTAAGAGGAGGGGTCTATTTAAAGCTTCCTGGTGGTTTGTTTCCTGTCCCTGGGGGCGGGGGAACCCTCCTGTGGTGCCGCTGTGGAGGCGTAGGGGAAATCTACAGTGGAAAGGTTCAAAAATAAACGTATCCAGGTCTTAGAATGGCCAAGTCAAAGTCCAGACCTGAATCCAATTGAGAATGTGTGGAAAGAGCTGAAAACTGCTGTTCACAAACGCTCTCCATCCAACCTCAAAAAGCTTGAGCTATTTTGCAAGGAGGAATGGGCAAGAATTTCAGTCTCTAGATGTGCAAAACTAATAGAGACATACTCCAAGCGACTTGCAGCTGTAATCGCAGCAAAAGGTGGCGCAACAAAGTATTAATGCAAGGGGGCCGAATAATTTTGCACGCCCCACTTTTTAGTTTTATTATTACAAAAAAAGTTTAAATAATCCAATAAATTTCGTTCCACTTCACAATTGTGACCCACTTGTTGTTGATTCTTTAACAAAAAATTTAAAATGTTATATCTTTTTGTTTGAAGCCTGAAATGTGGCAGAAGGTTGAAAAGTTCCAGGGGGCCGAATACTTTCACAAGGCACTGTACCTATGAGCCAAATGTAACTGTACAACAATTGAAAGCTTTGAGAGGGAAAGCAAACTCCTGTATAGGAAATTTAGAGCGATAGGATACCCCAAGAAAGTTCTTCACAAAGCATATAAGAGGGCAAAAGAAAGATAGGATATCTCCACTTCAGGAAAATCATTCCATTCAGAACATTGAGAAAAGGAAGATAATAAGGTGTATAGGCACGTTTGACGTGCAACATGAGAGAATTCGAAATATCCTGAGACGACATTGGCATGTCCTGATCATGGATGATGATTTGAAAGAGGTAATTACTCCAAATCCCACTATAACATGTAGAAGAGGGAAGAATCTAAAGAAGAGTTTGGTACACTTTCATTTTCAGTATGGTCACAAGGAACACAATAGAAATTGGTTATCTACGCAAGGTTTGTACCCTTGTGGTGACTGCATTTTTTGTCAAAAATGGTACCTAGAAAAGAGTTTATTAATCCAGTGGATAATAAAAAAAAAATATCAAATTAAGGAATATATAAATTGTAAATCTACAGGTGTAGTTTGTGATTCAATGCGGATGCCCCATGCTGTACGTGGGAAAAAACTATACTGTACAACAATTGAGGAGACTCATATCGAAACATCTCAGTTGCATTAATACAGAGTCCGATACGGTTCTTTCAAGACATATACAAAGTAAACATAATGGTAACACCACAAACCTCAAATTTTGGGGTATTAAAAAGATTTGAGTGGGCCCAAGAATGGGAAACAGACAAAAAATTGCAACAAGAAGAGACGAGATGGATATATCGTCTCAAAAGCATAACTCCTTTTGGATTAAATGAAGGCTTTACGTATGCATCCTTTCTCTGACTGAGTGGCTTATGATGAGTCTCACAAGACTGAATAATTCTCAATGACTATGATTCTAAAGTACTTATAATTATGATAATGTATAAATCTAAAGAGAGCGGTCGAGGCGCCTATAGAGGACAATCAGGGGCGTAGCTAAAGGCTCATGGGCCCTGGTGCAAGAGTTCAGCTTGGGCCCCCCCCCCCCCGCCTAATACAGCGCCCCATACCTCTTACATCCAGTGACGTCTCCTCGGATGTAGATCTTCTCTTTCCTCATCTTCTCCTTTCAGACCAGACGCCATTTTTCAGCCATTTCTCATCTCTGCAGTTTGACAGAAAAAAATCTTAGTTTACTACTTTTCCATCATCCTCCCATCTTCTGGACAAATCATCCTACCACCCCCAGTACTGTGCCACTAGTACCACACAGATAGTGCCCTTCAATAATTATTGGCACACAGTGTCCTAAAATAACTGTGCCCAGCAAATAGTGTCCCGTAATAGTGTGAACATACCGTCCCCCAGAAATAACTGCGCTGATACTGTGCCAGGGTGCCCCCACAGTAATAGTGCCCCCCACAGTACTAATGTCCCCACTGTGCCCCAGAAGTAATAATGCTTCCAATGTGCCAGTAAGAAGTGCTCCCCACCCATAGATGCCCCCCAAATTATGTGCCAGTAAGAAATGCCCCAATAATGCGCCAGAAGTTCCCCCCATTGATTCCCCCTCAAAATCATGTGCCAGTAAGAAATGCCCCCAGTGCCCCCATGTGCCAGTAAGAAATGCCCCATGCCCCCATGTGCCAGTAAAAATGCCCCAGTGCCCCCTTATGCCAGTAAAAATACCCCATGTGCCAGTAAAAAATGCCCCCAGTGCCCCCATGTGCCAGTAAAAATGCCCCCATGTGCCAGTAAAAATGCCCCCATGTGCCAGTAAAAATTGCCCCCATGTGCCCCCATGTGCCAGTAAAAATGCCCCCATGTGCCAGTAAAAATGCCCCAGTGCCCCCATGTGCCAGTAAAAATGCCCCCAGTGCCCCATGTGCCAGTAAAAATGCCCCGTGCCAGTAAAATGCCCCAGTGCCCCATGTGCCAGTAAAAATGCCCCAGTGCCCCCATGTGCCAGTAAAAATGCCCCATGTGCCAGTAAAAATGCCCCCAGTGCCCCCATGTGCCAGTAAAATGCCCTCAGTGCCCCCATGTGCTAGTAAAATGCCCCCCGTGCCCCCATGTACCAGTAAAAATGCCCCTAGTGCCCCCATGTGCCAGTAAAATGCCCACAGTGCCCCATGTGCCAGTACAAATGCCCACAGTGCCCCCATGTGCCAGTAAAAAATGCCCACAGTGCCCCATGTGCCAGTAAAAATGCCCACAGTGCCCCCATGGTGCCAGTAAAAATGCCCACAGTGCCCCCATGTGCCAGTAAAATGCCCACAGTGCCCCATGTGCCAGTAAAAATGCCCACAGTGCCCCCCATGTGCCAGTAAAATGCCCCCAGTGCCCCCATGTGCCAGTAAAATGACCCCATGTGCCAGTAAAATGCCCCCAGTGCCCCCATGTGCCAGTAAAAATGCCCCCAGTGCCCCCAATTAGGCTACGGTCGGTGACTGCTGCAATTAAAAAAAAAAAAAATAATAAAAAAAAATTAACACTTATACTTACCTCCATGGTGCTGACAGCGATGCGATGCAGGCCTCTTCCGGCCTGTGTCCCGCGATGTACGGCTCAGGCGGCGCGATGACGTCATCGCGCCGCCTGAGCCGGCCTCTGATAGGCTGCAGGCCCAGTGCCTGCAGCCTATCAGAGGAACGGGCAGGGGAGACGCCTCTCCCTCCCCTGCCCCAGTACAATACAGGCATCTGTATCGCCGTCCTGAGGACGGCGATACAGATGACTATGGAGATGAGCGCTTCCACAATGGAAGCGCTCATCTCCCTCTGCCCCTATCTGTGTGCAGGGCCGCGCCGCACCTGGCTAATTGGCGGTGCGGCCCTGCAAGTGGCAAGGGGGGCCCTCGGGGCCCCCCTGGCTTAGGGGCCCGGTCGCAACTGCGACCGCTGCGACCCCTATAGCTACGCCACTGAGGACAATCATTAATAATAGCAGTCCTGACATTAGATTGAATATGGTCCTTGAGTTAAAGATCATAGGGTGATTATTAATTGATGACTCATTAATAGAAGATTTTGATTATATGACAATATTTAACCCCTTCCCGACCAGCGCTGTACATGTATGGTGCTGCGGGAAGTTACTTCCCGCCCAGCTCCGTACTAGTATGGCGCGCTGATCGGCGGGTGCAGGAGCTGCGCCCGCCCGATCAGCCACGGGGGACCGGCTGTGCCCACTAGCCAGACCCCCTGCTGCGTACACCCGCATCGGTGTTTTCACCGATGCGGGCGTAATAACCCTCGATGTGCCGTGGTCAGCGCTGACCGCGGCACATGCGATGCGGGAGGAAGGGGAGGCCTTAGGCATCGTGGCTGCTATCCCTGCTTGCCTGTGCGATCCAGCCCCCTAGATCGCACAGGAAGCAGGCTGTAAATGTATTACATTGAGTAATACACTTACAGCCAATGCATCACAATACAACAGTATTGTAATGCATTGTAATAGGGATCAGACCCCCAAAAGTTAAGTAAAGTGAAAAAAAAATAAAGTTTTACAAAAAATAAGTTTCAAGTAAAAAAAAAAATACTCTTTTCCCAAAATAAAGTAAAAAAAAAAAAATTGTAAAAAAAAGGGGAAAAAAGAAAAGTATACATATTAGGTATCGCCGCATCCGTATCGACTGGCTCTATAAAAATATAACATCCACCCCGCCAGGTGAACGCAGTAAAAAAAAAAAAAAAAGTGTCAAAACAGCCATTTTTTGGTCATCTTCCCTCACAAAAAGTGTAATAGCAGGTGATCAAAAAGGCATATTTAACCCAAAATGGTACCAATCAAACCGTCATCTTGTCTCGCAAAAATGATTGTCTCAGGTAGGGTATCGCCCGAAAAATTAAAAAAATATGGCTCTCAGAAAATGGCAACACAAAAAAAAGATTTTATTCTGTTCAAAAATAAATCTAATGTGTAAAACTTTCCAAAAATAAAAATATTAGGCATATTGGGTATCGCCGCGTCCGTAACAACCTGCTCTATAAAAATATTACATGAGATGGCCCCCCCCCCCCCAGCTGAATGCTGTAAAAAAAAAAAATTTTTAAACTATGCCAAAACAGCCATTTTTTCCCTCTTGCTTCACAATAAGTGTAATAGCAGGCGATTAAAAAGGCGTATTTAACCCAAAATGGTACCAATCAAACCATCATCTTGTCCCGCAAAAAATGAGACCCTACCTGAGACAATCGCCCAAAAAATAAAAAAATATGGCTCTCAGAAAATAGCAACACAAAAAAAAAAGATTTTATTCTGTTCAAAAATCGCCGCGTCTGTAACAACCTGCTCTATAAAAATATCACATGATTTTCCCCCTCAGGTGAATGCTGTAAAAAATGTTTTTAAAAACTATGCCAAAAAAAGCTAATTTTTATCACCTTGACTCACAAAATGTGTAATACCAAGCAATCAAAAAGTCTTATGTACCCCAAAATGTTACCAATGAAAACGTCAAAACATCAATAGCTCCCGCAAACCAATCCATCAAAATCTGTTCTGCAAAATCCATATGGCGCTCGTTCTGTTCTGAGTCCTGCCATGTGCCCCCACAGCAGTTTACCACCACATATGGGGTGTTGCCTTATTCAGGAGAAAATGGGGAACAACTTATGGGGTGCTTTTCTCCTGTTACCCCTTATGAAAATGATAAATTTGGGGCTAAAGCAACATTTTATTGGAAGAAATGAAACTTTTGATTTTCACAGCCAAGTGTTTCCAAATTCCGTAAAACACTTAGGGGGTCAAAGTGGTCAGTACCCCCCTTAATATAGTCTTTGAAGGGTGTAGTTTCCAAAATGGGGTCACTTTTTGAGGGTTTCCACTGTAGGGGTATGTCAGGGTCTCTCAATTACAAAATGGTGCCTAAAAACCATTCTAGCAAAATCTGCCTCCAAAGATCGTATGGCGCTCCTTTCCTTCTGACCACTGCCACAAACCCATAGAGACATTTACCACCACATATGGGGTATTTCTGTAAACTGCCGAATCAGAGTAATGTACAGTCATGGCCAAAAGTTTTGAGAATGACACAAATATTATATTTTCACATGATCTGCTGCCCTCTGGTTTTTATGTGTGTTTGTCAGATGTTTTTATCACATACAGAAATATAATTGCAATCATATTATGAGTAACAAAAGCTTATATTGACAGTTAGAATGAGTTAATGTAGCAAGTCAATATTTGCAGTGTTGACCCTTCTTCTTCAGGACCTCTGCAATTCTCCCTGGCATGCTCTCAATCAACTTCTGGACCAAATCCTGACTGATAGCAGTCCATTCTTGCACAATCAATGCTTGCATTTTGTCAGAATTTGTAGGTTTTTGTTTGTCTCTTGATGATTGATCACAAGTTCTCAATGGGATTAATATCTGGGGAGTTTCCAGGCCATGGTCCCAAAATCTCTATGTTTTGTTCCCTGAGCCATTTAGTTATCACCTTTGCTTTATGGCAAGGTGCTCCATCATGCTGGAAAAGGCATTGTTGATCGCCAAACTGCTCTTGGATGGTTGGGAGAAGTTGCTCTCGGAGGACATTCTGGTACCATTCTTTATTCATGGCTGTGTTTTTAGGCAAGACTGTGAGAGAGCCGATTCCCTTGGCTGAGAAGCAACCCCACATATGAATGGTTTCAGGATGCTTTACAGTTGGCATGAGACAAGACTGGTGGTAGCGCTCACCTCGTCTTCTCCGAATAAGCTGTTTTCCAGATGTCCCAAACAATCGAAAAGGGGATTCATCAGAAAAAATGACTTTACCCCAGTCCTCAGCAGTCCACTCCCTGTACCTTTTGCAGAATATCAGTCTGTCCCTGATGTTTTTTCTGGAGAGAAGTGGCTTCTTTGCTGCCCTCCTTGAGACCAGGCTTTGCTCCAAGAGTCTCCGCCTCACAGTGCGTGCAGATGCACTCACACCTGCCTGCTGCCATTCCTGAGCAAGCTCTGCACTGCTGGTAGCCCGATCCCACAGCTGAAACACTTTTAAGAGACGGTCCTGGCGCTTGCTGGTCTTTCTTGGGCGCCCTGGAGCCTTTTTGGCAACAATACCACTTCTCTCCTTGAAGTTCTTGATGATGCGATAGATTGTTGACTGAGGTGCAATCTTTCTAGCTGCGATACTCTTCCCTGTTAGGCCATTTTTGTGCAGTGCAATGATGACTGCACGTGTTTCTTTAGAGATAACCATGGATAACAGAAGAGAAACAATGATGCCAAGCACCAGCCTCCTTTTAAAGTGTCCAGTGGTGTCATTCTTAATCATGACAGATTGATCTCCAGCCCTGTCCTCATCAACACCCACACCTGTGTTAATGGAGCAATCACTGAAACGATGTTAGCTGGTCCTTTTAAGTAGGGATGAGCGAACCGAACCGTAACGAACCAGATTCGTTACGAACTTTCCCAAAAGTTCGGTTCGTCACCGAACCGAATTTTGAGAAAGTTCGTAACGAATCTGGTTAAAATAACGGCGACGCAAAATATACGCATATTTATTGAGAATGTACGCTAATGCGTTCAAATTGAGTTAAGTAGCGTACAATTGACAACGCTACACTGTATGTTCGTTACTTGAGTAGGAATGTTCGCAGACGCAGTGTATGCGTACGGTAATGCGTACATATTCAGTTAAGTAGCGTACAATTGACAACGCTACACTGTATGTTCGTTACTTGAGTAGGAATGTTCGCAGACGCAGTGTATGCGTACGGTAATGCGTACATATTCAGTTAAGTAGCGTACAATTGACAACGCTACACTGTATGTTCGTTACTTGAGTAGGAATGTTCGCAGACGCAGTGTATGAGTACGCTAATGCGTACATATTCAGTTAAGTAGCGCACCTTTGACAACATTACACTGTATGTTCGTTATTTGTGCGGGAATCTTCGCATTAGCGTACGCATTAGTGTAAATTCTCAAATATGCGTATATTTTGCGTCGCCATTGTTGAAGTCACTTGGTTTTTTTCCACTTTTTTCATTGTAATAGCAACTGCAAGTAAACGAAACTGTACCCTATCTGACTCCCATTATTGTAGAAGCAATTATTCAGCCGTTATAGCAAGGTTCGTTTTAGGTTCGGTTCGTACGAATCCGAAATTCAAGAAAGTTCGCCGAAGCGAACCGAACCGAACTTTTCAAAAGTTCGCTCATCCCTACTTTTAAGGCAGGGCTGCAATGATGTTGAAATGTGTTTTGGGGGATAAAGTTCATTTTCTAGGCAAATATTGACTTTGCAAGTAATTGCTGTTAAGCTGATCACTCTTTATAACATTCTGGAGTATATGCAAATTGCCATTATAAAAACTGAAGCAGTAGACTTTGTAAAAATTAATATTTGTATCATTCTCAAAACTTTTGGCCATGACTGTATATTGAGGTTTAGTTTGCTGTTAACCCTTGCTGTGTTGCAAAAAAAAAATAATTACCATGAATAATCTACCAAAAAAGTGAAATTTTACCCCCATTTTCCTTTAATTCTTGTGGAACACCTCAAGGGTTAACAAACTTTGTAACATCAGTTTTTTATAATTTGAGGGGTGTAGTTTCTAAAATGGGGTCATTTATGGGTGGTTTCCATTACATATACCCCTCAAAATCACTTTATATCTGAATTGGTGCTTAAAAAATGGTTTGGAAATTTTGTTGAAAATTTGAAAAATTGCTTCTAAACTTCTATGCCTTCTAACGTCCGAAAAAAGTAAAATGACTTTTATAAAATGATGCCAACATAAAGTAGACATATGGGGAATGTTAAATAACTATTTTTGATGGTATTACTATGTATTTTGAAAGTAGAAAAATTGAAATTTGCTAATTTGAAAATTTTTCAAAACTTATGCTAAATTTGGGTTTTTTTTAATAAATAAAAATTAAATATTTTGCGACAAATTTACTACTGCCATGAAGCACAATATGTGACAAGAAAACAATCTCAGAATGGCCTGGATAAGTAAAAGCGTTCCAAAGTTATTACCACATGAAGTGACACATGTCAGATTAGCAAAAAATGGCCTGGTCAGGAAGGTGAAAACAGGCCCGGGGTTGAAGGGGTTAAAAATGAACCAATGTATATTTAGTGACTCTGATCATGAACATGATTTTGTAAATAAAAAAATACCACATGCTTGTATATAGTGATATGACAATATATGGTAGGATTAAGAATTGATTATATACATTTAGTGAACCTGATCATGAACATGATTTTGTAAATAAAATATTACATGATTATGTACATTGATAAAAATATTGATATATTATATATAAGTCATAAAGTTCTCTAATAGTAACAACATGATCATGCAGTTGATAAAATTAAAAATAATTAAAAATATACAAAAAATCATGAGCCAATCCAGATGTATTTGCTATATATTTCTATAAATATGATCTCATTAATATTTGATTATATTTTATTATAGTAAAATCATTTATTTCATAGTAAGGTTTATAGTGGCTTATCAAGTAATTATTCTAAAAAGCAGGGGCAATTTTAAGCACTTAACCTAAGCTGTAAAGTGATTAATATGGCAGAAGTGGAGATCGAGCCAGTAGGAAACATATGACAGGTATATATTGAATTGCTGGGTCATGCGCATTGGAAGATTAGTTGTGAGCGATCTGAGACTCAGCTCTGTCATGTGCACTGGCAAATTATCTGCTGTTCAAGCTTTAAGTCTGCAGTCATGCACGGAAAAAAGAAAGGGAGGACTGGAGGCGTAGCGCTGAAAGTACATCAGGTAAGAGGAGAGAGGAGCGATGTAATATTGCTATAATTAGCGCTGGATTTACTATTTGAAAGTAGTTACTTAGTAACATGGAGGACAATGATTTGTTGAACACACAAATGACGTTGTGATCAGAGGAAATAAAGCCTCGTTCCCGCCCCCACAAACAGAGTCTGCCCAAATCCCCTGAGGACGCCAGGGATCTGGCGAAACATGTCGGGGGGCAGAGTATGTTTTTAGAGAGCTGGTCTACTTAGTTTCAGGCATATAAGGGTGAATACTAAGAAATTGATCTGTAGCAAAGTAAATGAGAGAGGCAGTAGTGCACCATTATATATACCTCAGATCCACAAGCTAGTTATTAATGCTGTGATTTAACAGTGTTCTAGTGAGTTACAATATCAGCAAGGAGGAACTAAGTGACAGAGCTGATAATTTTAAAGCTTTTTAGAATAAGACGATATTAATGGAATAGCAATAAAAGTTACGTTCTAAATTAGTAAGATAACAGCACATGTAATAAAAAAGCGTATTTGTGGTCCTTTTTGGACCAATTGTAAATATGGCAATAATAGGGTGCGGCACCATTGAAGTTCCCCATCATTGCACCCTATAAATACAATGGAATGCGATTTGTGACAAAGTAATTAATAAAGAATCAAATTTCTTTGTGAATTTCGTCACAGCAGGCGAATCGAATTTTGGATAACGTCATTCATCTCTAAGCGCTATAGTCCGGCCAAATCCCAGCATATTTGCCAGGTAGTGTCCGTTTCCCTGCCGTTATAAACAATGGGTGGCATTCCTGCATTCTCTGCCAGAACAGCCTGACTGAACTTGAACTACTATGGCAAATGTGAAACAGGCCTAACTGTAAAGAATCCTTTGCTGTACTGATGTCTGAATTGCCTTTCCACCACATGCAAAAATATTCCCTGGTCCGTTGTAAAGTCCTTGGAATTAATAAATCACATGCAAGTTCTTTGCATTGACTATACATGTACTTATACATGTAAATGAGATCATCTCTAAGGCGTCTTTTTTTTTCAAGCTGAACAAGACACATTTTTAAGCCTCTCATTGTAAGAGAGGCCATCCATCCTGTTTAATAACTTGGTCACTAGAGGTGAGCGAACGTGCTCGTAACGAGCACTGTACCGCTCGGCTCCCCTGCGCTCGCATGGGCGCAGGCAGCCGCTTCCGTCGGGTGAGGAGGACGGAAGCGGCTGCCTGCGCCCATGCGAGCGCAGGGGAGCCGAGCGGTACAGTGCTCGTTACGAGCACGTTCGCTCATCTCTATTGGTCACCCATCTCAAAATCCTTTCTAGCTCTCATATATCCTTCATAGTATATGGAGTTCAAAACTAAATGCCGTATTCAAAATGTTGCCTTACGAGGGATTTTTAAAAGGGTAATATTCCATTAGGATAACAGGTTTTGTATCTCTTTTTACACACTCTAAATTCTTATTTGCTTTTGCAGATGTTGCTTGACATTAAGTATTGCTGCTTACTTGTAACAAAAATACGCAAGTCCTTTTTTGTTTTGTTGTCCCCAGTTTTATTCCATTTAATTTGTATGCAGCAATATGTTTACTGTGCATTACTTTATCAACATTAAAATTCATGTTCCATGTTCTTGCCATCTTATGTATATTATGTATGTTATATGCTGCCATCTTATCTACGTCTTTTTGTAATATTTGAAAATCAAATTGGGTTGTAAGTATCCTACAATTTTGTGTCAGCAAAAATTTACACTTTACTCTCAATCCTGTCCACAAAATCAGTGATAAAGAGATAAAAGGCCATCTGTCAGAAGATTTGTACCTATGAAACTGGGTGACTTGTTGCACATGCGCTTGGCAGCTGATGGCATCTGTGTTGGTTCCATGTCCATATATGCCCACATTGCTGATATAAGTGAAGTTTTTATATCTGCAAATAAGCTTCTAGGAGCAACATGTATAAATATATCAGGGGTCAGTACAGAGATCTCTCCCATGATCTATTTATCCCCAGGACTGTGACTGTGACGAGGGGACATCCTCTGCGTCTGGAGAAAAGAAGGTTTGTATACAAACATAGAAGAGGATTCTTTACGGTAAGAGCAGTGAGACTATGGAACTCTCTGCCTGAGGAGTTGGTGATGGTAAGTTCACAAAAAGAGTTCAAGCGGGCCTGGATGTATTTCTGGAGTGTAATAATATTACAGGTTATAGTTACTAGAGATGGGTCGTTGATCCAGGGAGTAATTCTGATTGCCTGATTGGAGTCGGGAAGGAATTTTTTCCCTAAAGTGGGGAAAATTGGCTTCTACCTCACAGGTTTTTTTTTTTTGCCTTCCTCTGGATCAACTTGTACGAAAACAGGCCGAACTGGATGGACAGATGTCTTTTTTCGGCCTTATAAACTATGTTACTATGTTAACAGGGGACTTGGCGTTACACCTACAGACTCTGCTCTCTGCAACTCGCATGCCCTCTCTCTTTCAAAACACCATCACACCTCGCCCTGTCAATCAATGTGCAGAGAGCGTAGCAGTTGCAGAGAGATCTGCTCATTTGCATATATTTCAACTTTATTTTTCTCAGCAATGCAGGCACATAGGAACATGGGACCAACACAGATGTCTTCAACTGCCAAGCACACATGTAACAGGTCAGCCACTGTCATAGGTACAAATCTGATGAAAATGTCACGTAGAGAGAGTACTGAGGCATGGCACTGCGTATCAAGACTGAGAAAACAACATCTATCAAAATGGCGACTGGGCAATCTTTACAGGCGCAATGTGGTGTTCTGTCCTCCGGCAAACAGTCTTCACATAATCCAATCAATAAGAAAGAATGGAAGGCGGCACTCACCAGCATCTTCTTCAAACTTCTATCTTTATTGAAGTACACTTACATGAGCGGGGTTCGGGCAGACGCTCCACTATGCACTCAGACTAGCAGCGACTGCCGTTATTTGCTTCCGCGCTTCCTCTGACCACTACGTCATGACGCATGTGCATCACTGCCTCATATACCTCTGCTGCCCCGATCCATTGTAACGGAGCTTCAGCAGGTACATACAAGAGACATTTTACAAAATGCTTAAAAATTAACAGAAAATATTGCACTGTTAAAACAATAGGTAGTCTAGGAGTATTTAGTCACCAATAAAGACTTAAAGGGAACCTGTCCTCTCCGAAACACCCCCTGAACTAGAGTAAGCGGTGTATAATGTAAGTGACATCGAGTCCAGTTATATAATTTTTATCTTCATACTCACTTCCATTCTGACTCTGTGCTCCCACAAACCTGCAGTAAAATGCACTCAGTGGACTCCGGTGCTCACTCACATAATGGAGAGGACTCAAAGAAGAGTCCTCTCAATGCATTTTACTGCCGGTTTGTGGGAGCACAGCGTCGGAATGGAAGTGAGTATGAAGATAAAACTTACATATTCGGATTCAGCTTCACTTACACTATACACCTCTTACTCTAGTTAAGGGGGTGTTTCGGAGATGATAGGTTCCCTTTAACAGATATAGCTGTCTTGGTTATCCTAACACTCCCCTTGAGCAGCCTCCCCCAATGGCTTAATATAACCACATACCAATTTATTTCCCCTTTTTCATTTCTTTGAATTATTTTATATAAGTGAATGTACAATCTAATTTTAATTTTTATCCCTACCGTATGTATACACACCTATTAGTCTATTCCTCACCTCCTTTCCCCCTCCCTAGAGGCGCCCTCCCCCCCTTTATTTCATTTTCCAAGGGGACCTATTGGATCCCTGGGGATTTGATTAACCTCCTCCACCTTTTTTTCTGTTTTTTACTGTTTTCAGGAACCCTTTAAGTCATTTTTGTCATTCATCCCTAGTGGCCCCATTGCACCTGAGCTTATTATCCACTTTGCTTCTTTTTGTAACAATCTATGTCTGTCACCTCCATGTGCTGGTGGAGTTACTAGTTCAACACCTGAGAAACTCAACACCCACAGGATTGGCGCATAGCAAATGTGGTGACAATATTCAAAAAGGGTCCAAAAACAGCCCGGGAACTATAGGCCGGTAAGTTTAACATCTGTCGTGGGTAAACTGTTTGAGGGTTTTCTAAGAGATGCTATCTTGGAGTACCTCAATGAAAATAAGCAAATTACTCCATATCAGCATGGCTTCATGAGGGAACAGTCATGTCAAACCAATTTAATCAGTTTCTATGAGGAGGTAAGTTCTAGACTGGACTGCAGCGAATCAATGGATGTGGTATATCTGGACTTCTCCAAAGCATTTGACACTGTACCACATAAAAGGTTAGTATATAAAATGAGAATGCTTGGCCTGGGAGAAAATGTCTGTATGTGGGTAAGTAACTGGCTCAGTGATAGAAAACAGAGGGTGGTTATTAATGGTACATACTCAGATTGGGTCACTGTAACTAGTGGGGTACCACAGGGGTCAGTATTGGGCCCTATTCTCTTCAATATATTTATTAATGATCTTGTAGAAGGCTTGCACAGTAAAATATCAATTTTTGCAGATGACACTAAACTGTGTAAAGTAACTAACACAGAAGAGGACAGTACACTGCTACAGATGGATTTGGATAGACTGGAGGCTTGGGCAGAGAAGTGGCAGATGAGGTTTAACACTGACAAATGTAAAGTTATGCATATGGGAAGGAATAATGCAAGTCACCAGTACATACTAAATGGTAAAATATTGGGTAACTCTGACATGGAAAAGGACCTAGGAATTTTAGTGAACAGCAAACTAAGCTGCAGAAACCAGTGTCAGACAGCTGCTGCCAAGGCCAATAAGATAATGGGTTGCATCAAAAGAGGCATAGATGCCCGTGATGAGAACATAGTCCTGCCACTTTACAAATCACTAGTCAGACCACACATGGAGTACTGTGCACAGTTCTGGGCTCCTGTGAACAAGGCAGAGCTGGAGAGGGTTCAGAGGAGGGCAACTAAAGTAATAACTGGAATGAGTGGACTACAGTACCCAGAAAGATTATCAAAATTATGGTTATTCACTTTAGAAAAAAGACGACTGAGGGGAGATCTAATAACTATGTATAAATATATCAGAGGTCAGTACAGAGATCTCTCCCATGATCTATTTATCCCCAGGACTGTGACGAGGGGCCATCCTCTGCGTCTGGAGGAAAGAAGGTTTGTACACAAACATAGAAGAGGATTCTTTATGGTAAGAGCAGTGAGACTATGGAACTCTCTGCCTGAGGAGGTGGTGATGGTAAGTTCGCTAAAAGAGTTCAAGAGAGGCCTGGATGTATTTTTTGGGGGTAATAATATTACAGGTTATAGTTACTAGAGAGGGGTCGTTGATCCAGGGAGTAATTTTGATTGCCTGATTGGAGTTGAGAAGGAATTTTTTTCCCTAAAGTGGGGAAAACTGGCTTCTACCTCACAGGGGTTTTTTGCCTTCCTCTGGATCAACTTATAGGAAAACAGGCCGAACTGGATGGACAGATGTCTTTTTTCGGCCTTATAAACTATGTTACTATGTTACTAGTGTCGCCCTGATGTTCCTCTCTTATATGTTCTATTAATCTGGGACATCCCTTTCCAGATGCTATGGAATTTATATGTTCCCTGAATCTTTCATATATACATCTAATAGTTTTACCTATATAGAAGCACCCACATTGGCATAATATCAGGTATACTGCAAATTTACTCTTGCAGGTAATGAAATTGTGCACTTTATAATTCAAACCACCAAACGTAAGGTACGTCTTTCCAAAAGGAGCATCCTCCGCATCTATAGTTGCCTGGGGACATTAGATCCCTAATCCAATTGTTAGGATTTTTATCTACAAACCAACTCCTCACAATCCTGTCTTTTATTGTATGACTCCTTCTAAAAGTTATGCAGGGTTTTTTGTTCATTAGTAAACTCAAACCTGTGTCTTTTTCCAAAATATCCCAGTTATTCAGAATCACTTGTCGGATCACTCTTGCCATGGGGCTGAATTTAAAAAAGAAGGTAAAGCGTTTATCCTAATTTTTTTTCTTCTGATCTCTTATACCCCTTATTTCTATTCAACAACTCTGCCTGAGTAAATGAGAATGCTCTATCAAAAGACTCATCTATAACATTTTCTGGATACCCTCTCTTAAGCAATCTATCCTTTAATTCAAGAGACTGGGATCTAAAACCCTCTTCGGTATCATTTATCCTCCTAAGTCTCACAAATTGGCCACATGGGACAGCTTTTTTGACACTCTCTGGATGAAAGCTGTCATAATGGAGCAAGGAGTTGGTCACAGTGGGCTATCTATAGCCACTTGTAACCAACGCATCGCCCTCCACTAGGACAGCCACATCTAGGAATTCCAAGTGTCTTCCTCCAAACTTATATGTGAATCTCATGTTCATATCATTATGATCATTTAAATACTGTGTAAACTCCTGAGCCTGTAACTCCACTCTACACAATAAATGTCATCCACATAACGTAGAAATGTTTGAATATATCTAAGGAATGGATTCTTAACTGAGTAGATGTACTCATCCTCAAATATTGCTAAAAAGATATTCGCAAACGTACATGCCACGGGCGTGCCCATGGCCGTGCCATGCTTTTGCCTAAACCATTGGTTGCCAAACCTGAATTTATTATTTGAGAGGATCAAATGTAGAGCTTCCCTGACAAATTCCTTATATTCTACATTTTACATTTTTCTCGGTACTTCCCAGCAGCTCAATCACTGCATCCACTCCTGCTTCATGTGGGATCCGGGTGTATAGGTTCTCCACGTCTAGAGACAACAAACCAAAACCTTCCCAGCACTGAACAGACTTCAGGGCACGGAGGAAATCGTTCGTGTCCCCCAGGAGAGACGGCACACCATATAATAATGGTCTCAGGAGCCAGTCCAAAAATTTGGACAAAGGTTCAGTCACTGAGCCAATCCCCGACACTATAGGGCGTCCAGGAGGCTGGCTCAGTGACTTGTGCACCTTAGGCAGGAAGTACCAAGACGGTTTGGAAGGGAACAACGGCAATAATTTTCAGCTTTTTTCTTTGAAATAAAGTCCATCTCCACATATTTCCTCAACAAACTCCGCAAACAGGTCTGGATACGCAAAGTGGGGTCTGTTGTCAGCTTCTCATAGACATCTGTATCCCCTAATTGTCTATATGCTTCAGCAACATAGTATTCTCTCGTCATTAGTACTATATTGCCCCCCTTGTCTGCTGGTTTCAATATTATATCCTTCTGTGATTTCAGCCATTTCAAGGCTTTATTTTCTCCAAAAGTGATATTTTCATTAATTGTAGGATATATTAAAGATTTTACCTCCTTTATTACTTGATGGAAAAAAATATCAATGCTACTCCCAGCAGGCAAGGGGGAACAAAAAGTAGACTTAACCCCTCCTGTAAGTTCGATCTCAGGGATCACGTCTTCATCCCTAGGACCCATTTCTACATCAGCAAGAAATTCAAGGCATATCTTTTCCATATTTTTCCATATAGTATCCGCATTGAATCCTAAAGGGTTAGTTCTAGTTGGTATTTAACCCATTTTTCTCTTTTCCATAACTGTTCTGCCCCCAATGGCTGGTGTCTCTCTAAATAGCTTGTGCAGGTTCAGTTTACGTACAGCCTTAAACATATCAACCTCAAATGTCACTGGGTCAAACTTTTCAACTAGGCTGTATCCCAGTCCTTTGTTAAGGACTGAGATGCAGTCCGGTGCAAGTTCATGGCCCGTGAGATTAATAACAATGTCCTCTCTCATTCTTTGCCAGAAGTTCATGTTACTGTTTCCAGGACACTTGTTTCTTTCTCCTTCCACACCTTTTGATGGGTTGATTCCTTGCTCTTTATTTCAAAGAAAAAAGCTGAAAAATTATTGCCGTTGTTCCCTTCAAAACCGTCCTGGTACTTCCTGCCTAAGGTGCACAAGCCACTGAGCCAGCCTCCTGGACGCCCTATAGTGTCAGGGATTGGCTCAGTGACTGAACCTTTGTCCAAATTTTTGAACTGGCTCCTGAGACCGTTATTAGATTGTGTGCCGTCTCTCCTGGGGGCAGGGGCGGGCTGGGCCGGGGGGCAGGAGGGCAGATGCCCCCCGGGCCGGTGTATGTCAGGGCCGCCGCGGCTCCTGAACTCAATTGTATCTGCATCCACTAGATGCAGATACAATTGTGCCAGTAGCAGCCAGCGCAGGCAGAGCAGGGAACCTCTGGTTCCCTGCTCCGCTACTCCCGGTGGCCGGCGCACTAATGTGACGTAGGCGGGACCCGCCAGAAGAGCCCGGGTCTGTATCGTGGGACCGCGCCTGGACAGGTGAGTACCTAATACTGCCCCCTGCCTCCCTATTACTGACCTCCCATACTGGCTCTGACTTACCCTAACCCTAATACTGGCCCCTGCCCACCTAGTACTGACCACCAATAGAGGCCCTGCCTTACCTCTGACCCTAATACTGGCCCCTGACCCCTAATACTGACCCTGCCTGACCCCCTAACCCTAGTACTGGCCCCTGACCTCTAATACTGACCTGCATTAACTCATAACCCTAATATAGGCTCCTGACCCCTAATACTGGCCCTGCCTGACCCCTAATCCTAGTACTGGCCCCTGACCTCTAATACTGGCCGCTGACCACTTATTTTGGCCCCTGACCCCTACCATAGTACTGACCTCTAACCTTGGACCCCTAACCCTGATACTAGCCCCTTACCCCCTAGTACTGACCCCTAATACTGGCCTTGCCTGACCCCCTAATACTGGCCCTGTCGCACCCTTAAGGCTACTTTCACACTTGCGTCAGCAGGATCCGTTTGTGAGATCCGCCATGATAATACAACCGTCAAACGGATCCGCCATGATAATACAACCGTCTGCATCCATTCTGAACGGATCCGTTTGTATTATCTTTTACGTAGCCAAGACGGATCCGTTCTGAACTCCATTGAAAGTCAATGGGGACGGATCCGTTTACTATTGTGCATGAGTAAACGGATCCGTTCCTATTAACTTACATTGTAGTCATGACGGATCCGTCTCCATTCCGCTCAGTCAAGCGGACACCAAAACGCTGCCAGAGCGGAATGGAGACGGAACGGAGGCAAACTGATGCATTTTGAACGGATCCTTATCCATTCAGAATGCATTAAGGAAAAACTGATCAGTTCAGGACCGTTTGTGAGAGCCTGGGACGGATCTCACAAACGGATCCTGCTGACGCAAGTGTGAAAGTAGCCTAACCCTAGTACTGGCCCCTAACTTAGTACTGGCCCCTGACCTCTAATACTGGCCCCTGACCCCTACCCTAGTACTGACCTCTAGCCCTGGACCCCTAACCCTAATATTGACACCTAATCCTGTCCCTAACCCTAATATTGACTGCTTACCCTAATACTGACCACTAATACTTTCCCTAACTCTAATACTACGCCATACAGACCCCTAACGCTACTACTGACCCCTAACCCTGAGGCTACATTCACATGACCATATGTGTTTTGAGGACCACAAATTGCGGATCCACAAAACACGGATACTGGCCGTGTGCGTTCCACATTTTGTGGAACACACATGCCCAATCCTATGATAGAAATGCCTGTTCTTGTCTGCGATTGCAGTCAAGAATAAAACATACTCTATCTTTTTTTGCGGGGCTTGGGATTTGCGGCCCCTTTGAAGTGAATGGAAATACGGTTGTTTGAATGTACCCTAACGCTGCCTCTAACCCCAGTACTGGCCCCTAACTGATACTGATCGTAATTCTAATACTGGCCCTAAGGGTACATTCAGACGACCGTATTCAGACGACCGTATTTCTAAGTCTGAATCCGTTCCACAATTTTGCCGAACGGGTGCGGACCCATTCATTTCAATGGGGCCGCAAAAGATGCGGACACCACACCATGTACTGTCCGCATACGTAGTTCCATTCCCCCCCAAAAAATATAGTGCATATGTCCTATTCTTGTCCGCAAGAATAGGCATTTCTATATAGGGCTGGCACTGTGCGTTCCGCAAAATGTGGAACGCACAAGGCCAGTATTTGTGTTTTGCGGATCCACAATTTGGGGACTGCAAAACACTTTCGATCGTCTGAATGTAGCTTTATGCTAATACTACGCCTATCCCTAATACTGACCCCTAACCCCAATACTGACCCCTAACCCCAATACTGACCCTTAACTCTAACACAGTGGCCATAATATACGACTGTCCACATATATCTGTACACACTGCATCTTTTACACCTGACATATACACACAGAGTACTGATATGTCAGGTACAAGGTATAATAGATGCAGTGGGTAAACGTATATAGTATATACAGCAGTGTACTCATGTGAGATACAAGGTGTAATTTATACATCACACCTCACATATCAGTACACTGTTGTATATATTATATATCTATACACACTGCATCTAATATACGTCATACTTCACATATCAGTATACTGCTGTATATACTATATACCTGTACACACTGCATTTATTATACCTCATACCTCACATATCAGTACACTGCTGTATATACTATATATCTGTACACACTATATCTATTATACCTCGTACCTCACATATCAGTACACTGCTGTATATACTATATATCTATACACACTGCATCTATTGTACCTCATACCTCACATATCAGTACACTGCTGTATATACTATATATCTGTACACACTATATGTATTATACCTCATACCTCACATATCACTACACTGCTGTATATACTATATATCTGTACACACTACATCTATTATACCTCACATATCAGTACACTGCTGTATATACTATATATCTGTACACACTGCATCTAATATAAGTCATACCTCACATATCAGTACACTGCTGTATATGCTATATATCTGTATATACTGCATGTATTATAAAAGTATAATAGATGCAGTGTGTACAGATATATAGTATATACAGCAGTGTACTGATATGTGAGGTATGATGTATAATAGATGCAGTGTGTACAGATATATAGTATATACAGCAGTGTACTGATATGTGAGGTATGATGTATAATAGATGCAGTGTGTACAGATATATAGTATATACAGCAGTGTACTGATATGTGAGGTATGATGTATAATAGATGTAGTGTGTACAGATATATAGTATATACAGCAGTGTACAGTCATGGCCAAAAGTTTTGAGAATGACACAAATATTATATTTTCACATGATCTGCTGCCCTCTGGTTTTTATGTGTGTTTGTCAGATGTTTTTTATCACATACAGACATATAATTGCAATCATATTATGAGTAACAAAAGCTTATATTGACAGTTAGAATGAGTTAATGTAGCAAGTCAATATTTGCAGTGTTGACCCTTCTTCTTCAGGACCTCTGCAATTCTCCCTGGCATGCTCTCAATCAACTTCTGGACCAAATCCTGATAGCAGTCCATTCTTGCACAATCAATGCTTGCATTTTGTCAGAATTTGTAGGTTTTTGTTTGTCCACCCGTCTCTTGATGATTGACCACAAGTTCTCAATGGGATTAAGATCTGGGGAGTTTCCAGGCCATGGACCCAAAATCTCTATGTTTTGTTCCCTGAGCCATTTAGTTATCACCTTTGCTTTATGGCAAGGTGCTCGATCATGCTGGAAAAGGCATTGTTGATCGCCAAACTGCTCTTGGACGGTTGGGAGAAGTTGCTCTCGGAGGACATTCTGGTACCATTCTTTATTCATGGCTGTGTTTTTAGGCAAGACTGTGAGAGAGCCGATTCCCTTGGCTGAGAAGCAACCCCACACATGAATGGTTTCAGGATGCTTTACAGTTGGCATGAGACAAGACTGGTGGTAGCGCTCACCTCGTCTTCTCCAAATAAGCTGTTTTCCAGATGTCCCAAACAATCGAAAAGGGGATTCATCAGAGAAAATGACTTTACCCCAGTCCTCAGCAGTCCACTCCCTGTACCTTTTGCAGAATATCAGTCTGTCCCTGATGTTTTTTCTGGAGAGAAGTGGCTTCTTTGCTGCCCTCATTGAGACCAGGCCTTGCTCCAAGAGTCTCCGCCTCACAGTGCGTGCAAATGCACTCACACCTGCCTGCTGTTATTCCTGAGCAAGCTCTGCACTGCTGGTAGCCCGATCCCACAGCTGAAACACTTTTAAGAGACGGTCCTGGCGCTTGCTGGTCTTTCTTGGGCGCCCTGGAGCCTTTTTGGCAACAATGGAACCTCTCTCCTTGAAGTTCTTGATGATGCGATAGATTGTTGACTGAGGTGCAATCTTTCTAGCTGCGATACTCTTCCCTGTTAGGCCATTTTTGTGCAGTGCAATGATGACTGCATGTGTTTCTTTAGAGATAACCATGGTTAACAGAAGAGAAACAATGATGCCAAGCACCAGCCTCCTTTTAAAGTGTCCAGTGGTGTCATTCTTACTTAATCATGACAGATTGATCTCCAGCCCTGTCCTCATCAACACCCACACCTGTGTTAATGGAGCAATCACTGAAACGATGTTAGCTGGTCCTTTTAAGGCAGGGCTGCAATGATGTTGAAATGTGTTTTGGGGGATAAAGTTCATTTTCTAGGCAAATATTGACTTTGCAAGTAATTGCTGTTAAGCTGATCACTCTTTATAACATTCTGGAGTATATGCAAATTGCCATTATAAAAACTGAAGCAGTAGACTTTGTAAAAATTAATATTTGTATCATTCTCAAAACTTTTGGCCATGACTGTACTGATATGATATGTGAGGTATGAGGTATAATAGATGCAGTGTGTACAGATATATAGTATATACAGTAGTGTACTGATATGTGAGGTACGAGGTATAATAGATGCAGTGTGTACAGATATATAGTATATACAGCAATGTACTAATATGTGAGGTACAAGGTATAATAGATACAGTGTGTACAGATATATAGTATATACAGCAGTGTACTGATATGTGAGGTATGAGGTATAATAGATGCACTGTGTACAGATATATAGTATATACAGCAGTGTACTGATATGTGAGGTATGAGGTATAATAGATGTAGTGTGTACAGATATATAGTATATACAGCAGTGTACTGATATGTGAGGTATGAGGTATAATATATGCAGTGTGTATAGATATATTATATACACTGCTGTATATACTCTATATATCCACTGCATCTAGCTTGTCATGTGACCGTTAGCAACTTGTAGCCAGTGACGTCTCACCCACTGCATTCTAGCTTTTACCGAGTATTATAATACAGTGTGTGTACACTGTATTCAGGGGGCACTCAGAAGAGGCACTATACATAAAGGGGGCACACTGAGGGGCACTATACACAAATGGGCACATATAAGAGGCACAATACATAAAGGGGGCACACTGAGGGGCACTATACACAAATGGGCACATATAAGAGGCACAATACATAAAGGGGGCACACTGAAGGGGCACTATACACAAAGGGGCACATATAAGAGGCACGTTTTATAAGGGGCACCAAGCATGTGGCACTAGCATTAGGGGCACTGTGTGTGGCACTATAAACAGAGGGCACAGGGCATATGACACTATATACAGAGGGCACAGAGCATGTGGCACTATACACAGAGGGCACAGAGCATGTGGCACTATACACAGAGGTCACAGAGCATGTGGCACTATAAACAGAGGGCACAGAGCATGTGGCACTATACACAGAGGGCACAGAGCATGTGGCACTATACACAGAGGGCACAGAGCATGTGGCACTATAAACAGAGGACACAGAGCATGTGGCACTATATACAGAGGGTAAAGGGCATATGGCACTGTATACAGAGGGCACAGAGTATGTGACACTATATACAGAGGGCACAGAGCATGTGGCACTATATACAGAGGGCACAGAGCATGTGGCACTATATACAGAGGGCATATGGCACTGTATACAGAGGGCACAGAGTATGTGACACTATATACAGAGGGCACAGAGCATGTGGCACTATATACAGAGGGCACAGAGCATGTGGCACTATATACAGAGGGCATATGGCACTGTATACAGAGGGCACAGAGTATGTGGCACTAATGCTGCTGTTATATTCAGGGCACAGAATGTGGCACTAAGATGAGTTTGTGTCAGTATGCAGGGTGCCAATGTGCTGGTAAAGCGTGAAGCTGAAGAGATCTTCTTGGCAAAATTTGCAAAGCTGCATTGTGGACGGGAGGAGTCGTCATGGTGGTCTGAACCAGATGGAGAAGAACTCAGGAGGAGACGTCATCTGTAAGTCACTAAATGGAAATGATTATTCTGCTACTGACTGTGTATGATGGGAGCTGTAGTCACCTGGATGATCTACAGCTGATGATGGGTGGTAGCAGGCTGTTTTGCGCAACAACTACCAGCATCCCTTTACACTTGTTCAGGCCATACTGGGAGCTGTAGTTTCATATGGCGAGGGCTGACCTGACTACTCAGATGGTATCTGTACTAAACATTTAAAATCTGGTAATGTATTTATGTAGTGAGCTTGGTTCTGGTGCTGTATTTATGTAGAGAACTTGGTTCTGGTGATGTATTTATGTAGAGAACTTGGTTCTGGTGCTGTATTTATGTAGAGAACTTGGTTCTGGTGCTGTATTTATGTATTGAACTTGGTTCTGATGCTGTATTTATGTAGAGAACTTGGTTCTGGTGCTGTATTTATGTAGAGAACTTGGTTCTGGTGATGTATTTATGAAGAGAATTTGGTTCTGGTGATGTATTTATGAAGAGAACTTGGTTCTGGTGATGTATTTATGAAGAGAACTTGGTTCTGGTGCCTTATCTATGAAGAGAACTTGGTTCTGGTGATGTATTTATGAAGAGAACTTGGTTCTGGTGATGTATTTATGTATAGAACTTGGTTCTGGTGCTGTATTTATGTAGAGAACTTGGTTCTGGTGCTGTATTTATGTAGAGAACTTGGTTCTGGTGCTGTATTTATGTAGAGAACTTGGTTCTGGTGCTGTATTTATGTAGAGAACTTGGTTCTGGTGCTATATTTATGTAGAGAACTTGGTTTTGGTGCTGTATTTATGTAGAGAACTTGGTTCTGGTGCTGTATTTATGTAGTAAACTTAGTTCTGGTTCTGTATTTGACTTATAGGTTTAGTTATGGTGCTATATTTCTTGTTGATTTTGTTGCTGTATTTGACTTATGGGCCTGGTTCTGGTGTTGTATTCATGCAGTGAACTTGGTTCTGGTGCTGTGTTTGACTTCTAGGTTTGGTTCTGGTGCTGTGTGTATGTAGTGATCTTGGTTCTTGCTCTGCATTTGTGTTAAACATACATCTGATGCTATACGTCTAATACTATCCATTCACATTTGCGTTTGGGTCACAGATTCTGTTAAAAAGACCGGTCAGAAAAGTTCTGCATGCAAAACTTTTTTGTTCGGTAAAGGAGCAGCATTCTGAGCAGACCCCATTGTACTCAATGGAGTCTCTTCAGCTCAGGGGTTGGTAAATCTGGTCCCTCTAATCAGGCTGTTGCTACGGACTCAGCCATGTTCTGTATCTGGGATCCAACATGAAAACACAACCAGATGCCGCCTTTTAACCATTTAAAGCCCATTTACCTATACCGGCTTTATATGGTAGGTGGAGTTAAACAGGTTAAGGGTGGGCCGCTACACATGGGCCAGTGCTGTGTGCTTGCCCCCCAGGCTAAAATTTGCCAGCCAGCCCCTGCCTGGGGGACACGAATGATTTCCTCCGTGCCCTGAAGTCTGTTCAGTGGTGGGAAGGTTTTGGTTTGTTGTCTCTAGACGTAGAGAGCCTATACACCCGGATCCCACATGAAGCAGGAGTGGACGCAGTGACTGAGCTACTTTTTTGTTAAGTATATAATTCCACATGTGTTAATACATAGTTTTGATGCCTTCAGTGTGAATCTACAATTTTCATAGTCATGAAAATACAGAAAACTCTTTGAATGAGAAGGTGTGTCCAAACTTTTGGTCTGTACTGTATGTATATATGAAAGATTCAGGGAACATATAAATTTCATAGCATCTGGAAAGGGATGTCCCAGATTAATAGAACATATAAGAGAGGAAGATCAGGGCAACACTAGGGTGTTGAGTTTCTCAGGTATTGAACTAGTACAGGGCTGGCCAACCTGCGGCTCTCCAGCTGTTGCAAAACTACAACTCCCAGCATGCCCAGTCTGCCTACAGCTATCATCCTACAGCAGGGCATGGTGGGAGTTGTAGTTTTACAACAGCTGGAGAGCCTCAGGTTGGCCAGCCCTGAACTAGTACCTCCACCAGCACAAGGAGGTGACAGACATAGATTGTTGTTACAAAGAGAAGCGAAGTGGATAATAAGATCAGGTGCAATGGGGCCACTAGAGGTGAATGACAAAAATGACTTTAAGCATCTTTATTGGTGACTAAATACTCCTAGACTACCTATTGTTTTAACAGTGCAATATTTTCTGTAAATTTTTAAGCATTTTGTAAAATGTGTTTTGTATGTACCTGCTTAAGCTCCGTTACAATGGATCGGGGCAGCAGAGGTATATGAGGCAGTGATGCACATGCGTCATGACGTAGTGGCCAGAGGAAGCGTGAAACGGCCGTCGTTGCTAGTCTGAGTGCATAGTGGAACGTCCGCCAGAACCCCGCTCATGTAAGTGTACTTCAAAAAAGATGCCCCCTTCCATTCTTTCTTATTGATTGGACAAATCTGCTGACAGATAAAATAGTAACATAGATTATAAGGCCGAAAAAAAACATCTGTCCATCCAGTTCGGCCGGTTATTCTGCAAGTTGATACAGAGGAAGGCAAAAAAAACTTTAGGGGGAAAAAAATTCCCTCACGACTCCAATCGGGCAATCAGAATAACTCCCTGGATCAACGACCCATCTCTAGTAGCTATAATCTGTAATATTATTACACTCCAGAAATACATCCAGGCCCCTCTTGAACTCTTTTAGTGAACTTACCATCACCACCTCCTTAGGCAGAGTGTTCCATAGTCTTATTGCTCTTACCTTAAAGAATCCTCTTCTATGTTTGTGTACAAACCTTCTTTCCTCCAGACGCAGAGGATGTCCCGTCATCACAGTCGCAGTCCTGGTGATAAATAAATCATGGGAGAGATCTCTGTACTGACCCCTGATATATTTATACATAGTTGTTAGATCTCCTTTAAAAAGAATTGTACTTAACATAGAACCCAGCTGCTGACTTTTGCCCATTTGGAGTATGTACTATTTACAATGACTCTTGTTTTTCTGTCTCGTAATCAATTATTTACCCATGTACCAATTACAGATATTTTCCCCTAGTCCCAACATTTGTAGCTTCAGCACAAGGCTCTTGTGTGGCACTGTATCAAATGCTTTTAGAAAATCCAGATATATCACATCTGCAGCATAACCAACTCCTCTTAGAAACCAAACGTGTTGGTTAGGTACGACCTGTCTGGCATGAATTCAGTTATGAATGTATTCATCATATACTTTTGCAGCTCATCTCTTAGAAAACTTCCAAATATTTCACCACAGATATCAAACTTACCAGGTGGTGGTTACATGGTTCTACCTCTGTCTTTCAGAAATATTGGTACCACATCAGCCATCCTCCAGTCCTGTGGCAGTGATCCTGTTACAAGAGAGTCTAAGGCCCCTTTCACACGAGCGGGAGACTCGCATGTCTCCCGCAACGGATCTACAGGGCTGGACTCCGCACTGACAGGGATCGCATAGCATTATATGCTATCCCTGTCCGTGCCGAGTCCAGCCCTGTAGATGCGTTGCGGGAGACATGCGAGTCTCCCGCTCGTGTGAAAGGGGCCTAAGAAGATAAGATACAATGGTTTACCAATTACTGAGCTTAATTCGCTCAGTCCCCGTGGATATATGTCATTTGGGCTTTATCAGTATTTAATTTGCTCAGAAGCAGCTGTACTTCTTCTTGTGATAGGATAGTAATATTTGGCAAAGGCCCTTGTTTACTGCCCCACTGAATGATACCTGGCATTGGCAGCTAGTACCTCCACCAGTAGGTGAACACAGATGAAAAGTAAAAGTTCAGTATCTCTGCCTTACCTTTGTCTTGTACAATTTTATTCCCATAGTTATGTTTTGGAGGATCAGTATTATTAAATATCTTTTTGGCAATTATATATATTTTTATATACTTTTTATTATACTATTTTATTTTTCTGTGGCTAATTTAACCAACCTTATTTCTTTTTTTTTTAGATTTGGTATTGAGCTCTTTGTATGCTTGGAATGCTTTTTTGAACACTCAGCCTTCAATGCCAGATTGGTTTCCTTTTATTCCTGGACATTTTGTTACCCATGGGTATAAAATTACTTTTGTCTTCCACTCTTTAGGTTTTCTAAATTTCCAGGTTTTTGTTGCTCACTTTTTTTTTCTTTATTGAATTTTTTTTAAAAAAACAGTACAGCAAAAAAATATAATAGCCAATATAACCAAACTCATCATATCCATACAATGACCAAAAAATAAACCTCCCAAGTACAAATTCCTGTGACGGAACAAGAGAAGGTTAAAAAAAAAAAAAACATTACCAATAGGACCATATTTTAAACCATATCTCCAACTTGTTCTGAGATTTATACCTAATTTTTTCATAGGCCTTTACTTTGTTGACCAAATTTACCCAAGTGTTAACATTTGGAGGAGTACTGGCCATCCACCCCCTTGCTATAATAAATAGATGAAAAAGATGGCGTGGGTCACGCCTGAAAAAGGGACCTTTAGTAGGCGCCAGTCACCATAGGAGATTTTTTGATTTCTCAAGTATTATTTTTGTATTTGTAAAACACAATAGGTGTATAGGTAGTTAGAAGGAAATAAAATTGGAAGGATACGTAGTGGGTATAGAGATTTAGATAATACCCCCATCACCCATACTCTGAAAATATATAGTCAGTAGGCAATTAAGCAAGCAGATGCACCGAATATTTCATACCTAAAACAATAAATAAATACTGAATTAAATAGATTATTGCACTCACTTCACTGGGGGGGGGATGTCTCACGGATAAATCTCAAGAGTCAAGACACCTTGAGACAGAGCCCCCCCACCGAGCCAGGTTCGCTTCAAATGGTAACACGAAGAATGGCGGCAAACGGTTGCTTCTCATCAAATACTTTAATTCATAAAACAGCGGCTCTCTCAATGCGTTTCGGGGGTGGTTCGGGGGCTCCCTTCATCAGAAGAAAGTATTATAAGTAATAAAATAGGTACACACTTACAGGTCTATATATAAGGGTACAGATGAAATTCAATTAGGCAGCGGTGTTTGCTGCTCCTCGTGCGTCTTGCCGAAACCGGAAGTGACGGTTGCGGACTTCCGGTTCGGCAAGTGCGTTCCACCGTGGAACGCAACCCAGCCGGGGCCTGTTATAAGTTATAGTATAGGTAAATGACATTTTTATTCTTTTATTTTAATAAAGGAGAGTGATTCATATTCAACTGCAAGGAATTGCTTAATATATGTTGTTTCAGTCTCTAGCCTTCTAGAGTGTCGGAATTGGGGTGTGTTCCACGCTGGAATGCACCACCATTTTTGTAGGCAGAGCTATAATTGAAGTCATCTGTAGGGTTAAAAAACTGTAGTCTTACATTTTAATAACATGAGTCGAAGAAAAGGGGGTGGAAAAGTATTTTCAAGATATCTGGGGTTTCTGTTTTTATTTTTTTTTAAACCTCAGCAGAATCTTAAAATCGATACGTTCCACAGTGGAACGCAACCCCATATTTTCCCTCAGGAACGCGCTTGCGTGCCTGGGAGAGGAAGATATCTCAAAGTATCACTATTACAGATTAGAGGCATTAATCTAATAAATATATACTAAAAGATCACAAGGTAATAGCATATTGAAAGATATAAAGTATAAAAATAATATAATGATGAAGAGAGAATTCGACCCTATTATTTTATAATAAATAAATAAACAAAAATTATTTATTAAAATCCTGGAGTTGGCGTATTTATAGATAATTTAATAGTGGGTGAATTCATAAGTTATTTGTTTGAAGGTTATTTGGGTCCGTAAGGGGTATATAAAATGTATAAAAATATAAAAAGATATAGATAAAGGTATCAATATACACATAAATATGTATAGAAAAAATATGTATAAAGAAATATATAAATATAGATGTGAATTTAAAGAAGGATATGGATTTAAAGGATGAGAAAGGAGATGTTCTGGATTGGCCAGCTAATAGTTCATATATTCTAAAGACTCGTTAAGGCCAAATGGAGTTAGCGTGTTTAGACGGAAAATCCAGAACATCTCCTTTCTACATAGCGTCTGGTAGGATTTCGGTACCCATTCAAGGGTTTGGGTGGTCCTGCCAACGTATAGTGAGTTGCAAGCACATTGTAGTAAGTACACTATATTATTGGTACCACAATCCATATTATGTCGAATTTTAATCTTTTCTCCAGTGGTAGAAAAAAAAAATTATAATAATAATGACAGAAACCCCAGATATCTGGAAAATACTTTTCCACCCCCTTTTCTTCGACTCGTGTTATTAAAATGTAAGACTATAGTTTTTTAACCCTACAGATGATTTCAATTATAGCTCTGCCTACAAAACTGGTGGTCCGTTCCAGCATGGAACGCACCCCAATTCCGACACTCTAGAAGGCTAGAGACTGAAACAACATATATTAAGCAATTCCTTGCAGTTGAATATGAATCGCTCTCCATTAAGAAACGAATATAAATGTAATTTACCTATATTATAACTTATAACAGACTCCGGCTGGGTTGCGTTCCACGGTGGAACGCACTTGTCGAACCAGAAGTCCGCAACCGTCACTTCCGGTTTCAGCAAACACCGCTGCCTAATTGAATTTCATCTGTACCCTATATATAGACCTGTAAGTGTGTACCTATTTTATTGCTTATAATACTTTCTCCTGATGAAGGGGGCACCCGAACCACCCCCGAAACATGATGAGAGAGTCGTTGTTTTATGAATTAAAGCATTTGCTGAGAAGCAACTATTTGCCACCATTTCTTCCTGTTACCATTTGAAGCGAACCTGGCTCGGGGGGGCTCTTGTCTCAAGGTGTCTTGAGCTTTATCCGTGAGACATCCCCCCCCAAGTCAAGTTAATGTGATAATCTATTTCATTCAGTATTTATTTATTGTTTTAGGTATGAAATTTTCGATGCATCTTCTTGCTAATTGCCTACTGACTATATATTTTCAGAGTATGGGTGACGGGGATATTATCTAAATCTCTATACCTATTACGTATCCTTCTAATTTTATCTGCTTCTAACTACCTATACACCTATTGTGTTTTAGAAATACAAAACTAATACTTGAGAAATCAAAAAATCTCCTATGGTGACTGGCGCCTACTAAAAATCCCTTTTTCAGGCATGACCCACGCCATCTTTTTCATCTATTTGCACATATAGTGTGAGAATACTCACTCTAGGACTATCTGCGCAGCCTCTTCACCTTTCATCACCCTTCTACTACGTGTAATAGGCACGCGAGTACACCCACTTTCATCCACCCACTTGGCGCCTCATTATATCATATATATTTTGGGATCCCCGAAATATCTGTGATTGACCCCCTTCTCTCTCTTTTTTGTCTTTTTGCGTCTTGCTATAATAACCCAAGCTAACATGAGTACTATGAGGATGAATCTATATTTGTGGGCCAAACCGCGTGGCATCACTAAATATCCAATAATAGCAACCTGAGGATTAAAAGGCAACCGAACCCCAGTCTTACTTTTAACAGTACTGTATACCTCATACCAAAAGGCCTGTACATAACTACAGTTCCAACATAAATGCATAAAAGCAGCGGTGTCATAATCCCCCCTAGGACAGCTCGGAGTAGACCTCCCATACGACTTTGCCAAGCGAACAGGGGACAAGTAAAGCCGATGTAATAAATGAAATTGTATCAACTTGTAGTTAGTATTAATTGAGCATATATTGAGCACTCATATTCAAATAATCCTATCCAAATTTGCTTGATCTAAATCAGGAACATCCCTACACCATCTCAGCTGGCCAGGGAAGGAGACCCCACGAGCCATGTCCACGACATCGAAGCTTCATCCCATCACCTACCTTTACTAATAAGGGTACTTTCACACTAGCGGCAGTGGATTCCGGCAGGCTGTTCCAGCAGGTGAACAGCCTGCTGGATCCGTGCTGCCGCTGGTGCACATGTGGGGCCAAAACTACTCTCCGGCCCCATTCACTGTAATGGAGGCGGGCGCGGATCCGTCCGCAGCACGGCAAACTTGCCGAGAGAAGGCCGGAACAAAAGTACGACAAGCTTGCCGTGCTGCGGCCGGATACGCGGCCCACCCCCATTACAGTGAATGGGGCCAGAGCGTAGTTCCGGCCCCACACATGCACCAGCAGCAGCACGGATCTGGCAGGCTGTTCACCCGCCGGAACAGTCTGCCAGAATCCACTGCCGCTAGTGTGAAACAAGCCTAAATCAATTAATCCATTACGTTGTATCGTGAATCTCATAGACTTCCCGGTTGCGGCATAGGCAGAATAAAGCTGCCCATATCTAAACCAGTTGAGAGAAAACTGGGGGTCAGTCAGCACATCCAAGTATGCAGGTGCACGTCACCATGGCTGAAAATAGAAAAGTAAAACATAAAAAAATGCAACAGCACTCTGCGAACACAAACAATAAAATGAGTACATACAATACTGCCATACTCACTATCTACAAGATACTAGCGCTATGTTGTAAATGTGAGATTCTTGGCAAATAATTTTGTACACAAATTATCTGTGCCAGTCTGCCATACATCAAGGCGATCTCTTTAAGACAGGAACCTAACACTAAACGCCATAGTCACTAAGTGCCATAGCTGCCTCCATTAACTACAGAGGATGCAGGCTCCACTTGCATGCCAAGCCGACATTATATTGTACCTCTTATGGTGCCAAAATGGCCTCCACTAATTTCAGGGAATGTAGGCTCCACATGCATACCGAGCCCACACAATATGATACCTCCTTGGTGCCACACTGACCAATGTTACGCTCAGGGAATGCAGGTTCCACACAACGCCGAGCCCACTCTGTATTCCACCTCTCCTGGTGCCAACTGGCCTCCAATGCATATAGGCAGAGCAGGACACAGCTTTATGCTAGCACTAATTAAAATCAGCCTGTAAAGCAAACAGGTTAGTTAGGAGTGCACAACTAAAATGGTGGTGGAGTCAGCCACGCCTCCACCTAAACTGCCAGAAAAACTGAGGGTCAGTCAGCACATCTAAGTATGCAGGTGCATGTCATCATGGCTGCAAATAGAAAAGTAAAACATAAAAAAATGCAACAGCACTCTGCGAACACAAACAATAAAATAACTACATACAATACTGCCATACTCACTATCTACACGATACTAGCGTAATGTGAGATTCTTGGCAAATAATTTTGTACAAAAATTATCTGTGCCCGTCTGCCATACATCAAGGCGATCTCTTTAAGATGGGAACCTAACACTAAATGCCATAGTCACTAAGTGCCATAGCAGCCTCCATTAACTATAGAGGATGCAGGCTCCACATGCATGCTAAGCCGACATTATATTGTACCAGTTAATTTTAGTGACACCCTCTAATTGCAGTATCTCATTGTGTGATAGAAGATACCCATCCTTAAATACTTGAGAAATATAATTTATACCTGATTTTGTCCAAAACAAATCTTGAGATAAATTTGAAAATTTACCCAAATGTACATTTTCCCATATTGGCGTGAATTCCAGTGAAGTAATAATCCCTAATAACTTTCTTACATTGTCCCACACCTTAACAAGAAGATTGGTCATAGCACGACAGGCCCCCCCCCTCTGCACCGCACCCCAGCCCCCCCCCGGCCAGCTGTCCGGACTCCAGTAGTTCAAAAATACTTACATATCCTGACTTATCTACTAACTCCCTTAACACAAGATCAGACTGCCATTCTCTTATTAATAATTGAGCAGACAAAAAATATCCTTTAAAAAAGGGCACTCCCAAACCTCCTAAACTAACAGGATAGTAGAGATATTTACTTTTCATTCTAACATGTTTTCTCCCCTAGATCAGCTCATTTAACAGCTTGTCCATGAGAGAAAACGTGCAATTATTAATCCACACTGGAGCGGCCATAAACATATAAAGAAATTGAGGAAGAATAACCATTTTAATGAGTGAAATCCTATCAGCCATTAATAGTGGTAGTTTTAACCAGATCGCTATCTTAAATCTAATTTTCTTAATCAAAGGAGTAATATTAAGAGGAACAAAGCTGTCTAATGAAGAGGACACCGATATCCCGAAATACTCAAAAGAGTCTGATGGGCTCAAGACCCTCACCCCTCCTGTATTAGGCAGGGTCATATTTTCCAAGGGCAACACTATTGTCTTGTGCCAATTAATGTCTAAGCCTGACATAAAACCAAACTCCTTGACACTATGAATAACCTTCGGCAATGTGTTAGGAGTATCACCCAAACAAAACAAAATGTCGTCAGCATATAACTACACCTTCCCCACACTCCCCTCTTCTCTGAACCCTATTATAGAGCGGTCCTGTCTAATTATTAAAGCTAGGGTTTCCAAAAAGATGTTAAACAATAATGGGGAAAGAGGGCAACCCTGGCGCACACTTCTGAGTAATGCAACGGTGGGGGTAAGCACTCCATTTACATTTATTCAGGCTACAGGGTTAGTGTACAATAAGCAAATCAAATTGATAAAATAATCACCAAATCCAAAACGCTTAGACAGCCCAAAGGAAGCCCCAATCCACCCTATCAAAGGCCTTAGTAGCGTCCAGTGACAGGATGGAGCAGAGCCTCCCCCAACAACTGCACATACTGCCGTATATTATGCTGTGTACTCCGCCCTGGCATAAAGCACCTCTGATCCGGGTGTATAATAGATTATATTACTTTACCGAGTCTAATAGACAACGCCTTTGCGATAATTTTAATATCCATGTTGAGCAGAGATATAGGTCTGTATGTGCCAACCTCTGATAAGTCTTTGCCCTTTTTTCCTATCAGCACGATAATCACCTCTGTCATAGATCTCGGAAGTTTATTCTCCCGTAACAAAGCATTGAATACTTCAATAAGACAGGGCAGTAACACATCCTGATATCTCCTATAAACCTTGAATGGTATACCATCTGAGCCTGGAGAAGTATTACCTTGAATGGATTCCAGAGCCATCCGCAACTCACTCACAGAGATCGGCGCATCCAGAGCAAATCTCTGCTCCTCTGATAACCTAGGAAAATCAATACACTTCAAGTATTCCTCCGTTTCCTGATCAGTTGCCTTACAGTTGGACCTATACAGTTCTTTAAAGTAGTGAAAAAAAACCTCCCTGATCTCGTCCTGATTTTGTAAAATATTGCCCCACGGAGGTCGTACTGCAGAAATAAAGGAATAGTTGCCCTGGTTGTTAAGAATAGAGGCCAGTAACTTGCCCGGTTTTCCAGATTCCCTAAATCCTCTATAACCTAGAAAAAAATAACCTCTGCTGAGCCTTTTCATACATGAAGTCCTGGTATTTACTTTGTGCATCCACCATGCCCTTTCTCTTATCCTCTGTTTGGTTCTCATAATAAACCTGTTCCCTTACTCTGTCATGCTCTGGTGTGGGGGGGATATTCCACACCAAGCGCAGGAGGAAGAGGGGGGGGGGGGAATGGGATTAGGCCTGGAACTAGTGAAGGCAGATAGTCACCTCCTATTGAAACCCTGACTCCAGTCCTGGCTTACTAACAGTATGAAAAGGCCTAGAATGTAGACGAATTCATACGCTGGAAACCTGGGACCCTAACTGTCCCTGAAGGACCCTGAAGCCCAGTGGCGTAGCTATAGGGGTCGCAGCGGTCGCAGTTGCGACCGGGCCCCTAAGCCAGGGGGGTCCCGAGGGCCCCCCTTGCCACTTGCAGGGCCGCACCGCCAATTAGCCGGGTGCGGTGCGGCCCTGCGGACAGTTGCGGGCGGCGGTGGGGCAGAGGGAGATGAGCGCTTCCATTGTGGAAGCGCTCATCTCCATAGTCATCTGTATCGCCGTCCTCAGGACGGCGATACAGATGCCTGTATTCTACTGCGGGGCAGGGGAGGGAGAGGCGTCTCCCCTGCCCGTTCCTCTGATAGGCTGCAGGCACTGGGCCTGCAGCCTATCAGAGGCCGGCTCAGGCGGCGCGATGACGTCATCGCGCCGCCTGAGCCGTACAGCGCGGGACACAGGCCGGAAGAGGCCTGCATCGCATCGCTGACAGCTCCATGGAGGTAAGTATTAGTGTTTATTTTTTTATTGTAGCACGGACCAGAGCTCTATTGGGGGACATGGGGGCATTTTTACTAGCACATGGGGGGCACTGGGGGCACTTTTACTGTCACATGGGGCATTTTTACTGGCACTGGGGGCACTTTTACTGTCACATGGGGCATTTTTACTGGCACATGGGGGCACTGGGGGCATTTTTACTGGCACATGGGGGCATATTACTGGGACTGGGGGCATTTTTACTGGCACATGGGGGCACATGGGGGCACTTTTACTGGCACATGGGGGCATTTTTACTGGCACATGGGGCATTTTTATTGGTACTGGGGGCACTTTTACTGGCACATGGGGGCACTGGGGGCATTTTACTGGCACATGGGGCACTGGGGGCATTTTTACTGGCACATGGGGGAATTTTTACTGGCACATGGGGGCACTGGGGGCATATTACTGGCACTGGGGGCATTTTTACTGGCACATGGGGAATTTTTACTGGCACATGGGGGCACTGGGTGCATATTACTGGCACTGGGGGCATTTTTACTGGTACTGGGGGCACTTTTACTGGCACATGGGGGCACTTGGGGCATTTTACTGGCACATGGGGGCACTGGGGGCATTTTTACTGGCACTGGGGGCATTCTTACTGGCACATGGGGGCACTGGGGGCATTTTTACTGGCACATGGGGGCACTGGGAGCATTTTACTGGCACTGGGGGCATTTTTTACTTGCACATGGGGGCACTGGGAGCATTTTACTGGCCCTGGGGGCATTTTTACTGGCACATGGGACACGAGGGCATTTTTACTGGCACTGGGGCCATTTTTACTGGCACATGGGGGCATTGGGGACATTTCTTACTGGCACATGGGGGCAATGGGAGGCATTTCTTACTGGCACTTGGGGGCATTTTTCTGGCACATGGGGCATTTCTTACTGGCACATTGAAAGCATTATTACTTCTGGGGCACAGTGGGGACATTAGTACTGTTGGGGGCACTATTACTAACAAGTGCACTCTGGCAGAGAATTATTAGTTGGGACTTTGGGGGCACCCTGGCACAGTATCAGCGCAGTTATTTCTGGGGGACGTTATGTTCACACTATTACTGTCAGGGGCACTATTTGCTGGGCGCAGTTATTTTAGGACACTGTGCCAATAATTATTGAAGGGCACTCTCTGTGTGGTACTAGTGGCACAGTACTGGGGGTGGTAGGATGATTTGTCCAGAAGACGGGAGGATGATGGAAAAGTAGTAAACTAAGATTTTTTTCTGTCTAACTGCAGAGATGAGAAATGGCTGAAAAATGGCGCCTGGTCTGAAAGGAGAAGATGAGGAAAGAGAAGATCTACATCCGAGGAGACGTCACTGGATGTACGAGGTATGAGGCGCTGTATTATACTGGATGTAAGAGGTATGAGGCGCTGTATTATACTGGATGTAAGAGGTATGGGGCGCTGTATTAGGCTACATTCACAGGAACATTGTGTTTTGCAGTCTGCAAATTGCGGATCCGCAAAAAAAGGATGATGTTCCGTATGGCATCCGTTTTTTTTGCAGATCCACTGTAACAATTCCTATCCTTGTCCCCAAAACGGACAAAAATAGGAATGGACATACAGATGCGGACAGCACACAGTGCTCATTTAAGTGAATGGGTCGTGTGAATGTAGCCTTACCCTGTATGTTCTGTAGTGATACACGTAATGTTAGGAGGTTAGGTTAGGGTGAGAATTTGGCATGGAAGGGGGTTTCAATTTTTGACTTGGCCGGCAGAAAAGCTAGGTGAACCAGCGCTGGAGGAAGGGGGGGGGCCAAGCTGAACTCTTGCACCAGGGCCCATGAGCCTTTAGCTACGCCCCTGCTGAAGCCAGTGACTGGAATGAGACAAACTGATCCTCCACCAACCTGGACGAACAGTAGTCTCCCTTCAGGCCCAAACACCAAAACACAGGGAAGATATACATAAATAAACAAAAGGGAAAGAAGACACTTAACCCCTTAAGGACGAAGCTACTTTTATACTTAATGCCGAAGCCACATTTTTTAAATCTGCCATATGTCAATTTATTAATTCATAACTTTGGGATTCTTTCACCGATTCGACTGATTCCAAGATTGTTTTTTCGTGACATATTCTACTTTATTTTAGTCATAGCTTTGGGTTGATATTTGCAGTGTTTCCTTGTTGGAAATTCCACAATTTCATGAAAAATTGGAAAAAATAGCATTTTTCTAAGTTTGAAATTCTCTACTTCTAAGGAAGATAGTGATACCACATAAATTAGATATATATCCATATTAGCAATATGTCTTCTTTATGTAGAGAAAAAAAATTCTGTACTTTTATGTTTTCAAGGCATTACAGGGCTTCAAAGTTTAGTAGCAATTTTCTACATTTTGACCAAAATTTCAAAATCTGTTTTTTTGAGGGACCAGCCTAGTTTTGACATGGATTTATGGGGACTGCATGTTATAAAACCCCATAAATCACTCCATTTTAAAAACTTCACCCCCGAAAGTACTCAGAACAAGATTTTTTAAGTTAATTAACCCTATAGTTGGTTCACAGGAATAACCCATTAATAGCCTGTAAAAATGAATAATCTGATTTTTTACACTTATATGTTGTTGTAGCCCCAAATTCTTCATTTTCACAAGGGATATAAGAAGAAAAAGTCCTACAATACTTGTTAAGCAATTTCTCCTGAGTACGGGAATACCCCATATGTGGATGTAAAACGCTGTACAGACGCACAGGAGGGCTTGGCAAGGAAAGAGCGCCGTTTGGATTTCGGAGACAACGGTCCCTAACGCTAGCCCTATCTAACTATCTAACTAATACTAATTGCCCCCCTAACACCCTAAGCCTAACTAACATTCTAAACTAATCCCCTCTACCATTTTTTTTTAATTAACTTTTTTTATTTTTTTTTTTATATATATACAGTACAGACCAAAAGTTTGGACACACCTTCTCATTCAAAGAGTTTTCTGTATTTTCATGACTATGAAAATTGTAGATTCACACTGAAGGCATCAAAACTATGAATTAACACATGTGGAATTATATACTTAACAAAAAAGTGTGAAACAACTGAAAATATGTCTTATATTCTAGGTTCTTCAAAGTAGCCACCTTTTGCTTTGATGACTGCTTTGCATACTCTTGGCATTCTCTTGATGAGCTTCAAGAGGTAGTCACCTGAAATGGTTTTCACTTTACAGGTGTGCCCTGTCAGGTTTAATAAGTGGGATTTCTTGCCTTATAAATGGGGTTGGGACCATGAGTTATGTTGGGCAGAAGTCAGGTGGATACACAGCTGATAGTCCTACTGAATAGACTGTTAGAATTTGTATTATGGCAAGAAAAAAAGCAGCTAAGTAAAGAAAAACGAGTGGCCATCATTACTTTAAGAAATGAAGGTCAGTCAGTCCGAAAAATTGGGAAAACTTTGAAAGTGTCCCCAAGTGCAGTCGCAAAAACTATCAAGTGCTACAAAGAAACTGGCTGACATGAGGAGCGCCCCAGGAAAGGAAGACCAAGAGTCACCTGCGGAGGATAAGTTCATCCGAGTCACCAGCCTCAGAAATGGCAGGTTAACAGCAGCTCAGATTAGAGACCAGGTCAATGCCACACAGAGTTCTAGCAGCAGACACATCTCAACAACTGTTAAGAGGAGACTGTGTGCAGCAGGCCTTCATGGTGGAAACCACTGCTAAGGACAGGCAACAAGCAGAAGAGAACACAAGGAATGGACATTAGACCAGTGGAAATCTGTGCTTTGGTCTGATGAGTCCAAATTTCAGATCTTTGGTTCCAACCACCGTGTCTTTGTGTGACGCAGAAAAGGTGAACGGATGGACTCTACATGCCTGGTTCCCACCGTGAAGCATGGAGGAGGAGGTGTGATGGTGTGGGGCTGCTTTGCTGGTGACACTGTTGGGGATTTATACTGAACCAGCATGGCTACCACAGCATCTTGCAGCGGCATGCTATTCCATCCGGTTTGCGTTTAGTTGGACCATCATTTATTTATCATCAGAACAATGACCCCAAACACACCTCCAGGCGGTGTAAGGGCTATTTGACCAAGAAGGAGAGTGATGGGGTGCTACGCCAGATGACCTGGCCTCCACAGTCACCAGACCTGAACCCAATCCAGATGGTTTGGGGTGAGCTGGACCGCAGAGTGAAGGCAAAAGGGCCAACAAGTGCTAAGCATCTCTGGGAACTCCTTCAAGACTGTTGGAATACCATTTCAGGTGACTACCTTTTGAAGCTCATCAAGAGAATGCCAAGAGTGTGCAAAGCAGTCATCAAAGCAAAAGGTGGCTACTTTGAAGAACCTAGAATATAAGACATATTTTCAGTTGTAACACAAGTACATGTGTTAATTCATAGTTTTGATGCCTTCAGTGTGAATCTACAATTTTCATAGTCATGAAAATACAGAAAACTCTTTGAATGAGAAGGTGTGTCCAAACTTTTGGTCTGTACTGTATATTTTTTTTTTATTAAAAAAAAAACGGGGGGATGGGATGGGAAAACTGGGGTACTGGGGAACTAGGCAGACACAGCTCAGTTCTTCTTCTAACTACTGAGCTGTGCTGCTATTGCTGCATCAGGCCGGGGTGCTGCTGCTGCTGGATCCTGGGGTGCTTACGAAGGTATGGGGGGAGAGATGGGGTGTCTTGATGGGGGGGGGGGGTACTTATGTGGGGATCCCTGACAGAGCAGACACAGCTCAGCTTTTCACCACTTAGCTGTGCTGCTACTGGATCCTGGGGGGGGGGACACAGATGGGGGGTATGGACTATATGAAGGGGGTGCTCTTGAGGGATGAGGGGGGGATCTGGACACTGGGGGGGCCTCTGATTTTTACACAGTAATGCTCCGATCTCTCTCAGGAACACTCTGAGGAGATCGGAGCTGTTTCTGTGTACTATAACCGGCGTTATAGTACACAGAAGCTGTGATTGGTCTGTCATATTTGACAGACCAATCACAGCGATCGCTGATGTGGGGACCACCGATTGGTCCCATTGTCAGCTTCCTGTGACGCTCGGCTGTCTATGACAGCCGGCGTCACAGGTATGTCACAGTTAGCACCGAGTCTATGAAGGCTTATCCCGTCGTGGGGCGACAAGCGGCCCCCGCCCATGACGGGATAAGCCATCATCGGTCGGGAAGGGGTTAACTGTCTTGAAGATAATGGCAGCAATGGGATCTCCACAGAGAAACACACACCAGCAGACCACAGAAAGTATAAACCATACAGCATGGTGGGAGAAGCAACACTAAATAGACAAAGATAATTGATAAAACACCTACACCTGAAGGGGGAGGGTGTGGTGAATGCCAGCAACAAAACAACGAAAGGAGAACCTGTCAGTTTAACCCACGGGTTGCCAATCTGACAGATCTCCTGATACCTGTCACAGGGATGTCCGTGACAGTATTCCCCCTTCTACGGGTGGCCTCTGGACACCCAGGACCAACCTTATCCAGATGAGACCGGTGAAAAGCTTTCACCATTTCACCAAACGACTGGCATTCACGTCAGATGCCGCTACCCACATCCTCTCCTCTGGTCCATAACCCTTCCAGTGACCAAGATACTGAAGAGATCTACGGAGAACTCGAGAGTTAATAATCTTGGTGATTTGGAATTCCAAACTGCCGTCCACCATGACAGGCGCGGGTGGTAAGGGAGATGGCTCCAATGGTTCAACATATCTCTTCAACAAAGATCTGTGAAACACATTATGAATTTTCTGGGTCTGAGGAAGTTCAAGGCGAAATGCTACAGGATTAATGATGGCAGTGATTTTATATGGACCAATAAATCTTGGACCCAACTTCCAAGATGGAACTTTCAACTTAATGTTTCTTGTGGACAGCCACACAGAATCACCCACTCTTAGGTCCAGACCATTCATACTTTTCCTGTCAGCCACACATTTGTACTTGTTACCCATATTTATCAAGTTATTTTGAATTTTCCGCCATATAGATGACAATGATGACGAAAAACGTTCTTCCTTAGGGATACCAGAAGTATCTGAACCAGAAAATGCGCCAAACTGCGGGTGAAACCCATATGCCCCAAAAAACGGCGACTTGCCAGTGGACTTCTGTCTATGATTCTTTATGGCAAACTCTGTCAGAGACAAAAACAAGGACCACTCCTCCTGATTCTCAGAGACAAAACATCTCAAGTAAGTCTCCAGACTCTGATTAGTACGCTCCGTCTGTCTGTTCAACTGAGGATGAAAAGCTGAAGAGAAGGACAGTTGTACCCCCAGACGAGTACAGAATGCCTTCCAGAATCTGGATACAAACTGACTCCCACGATCCGAGACCATGTCAGTGGGAATGCCATGGAGTTTCACAATATTGTCAACAAACACTTGTGCAAGTGTTTTAGCATTAGGTAGGCCAGGTAAAGCAATAAAGTGAGCCATCTTACTAAAATGATCAACTACCACCAGAATAACTGTCTTTCCAGACGAATTAGGCAGGCCAGTGATAAAGTCCATAGACAAATGAGCCAATGGTCTGGACGGGATGGGCAACGGAAGTAGGGGTCCAGAAGGTCGAGTATGTGTCACCTTAGCCCGTGCACAGACACTACAGGCCGACACGTGTGTTCGACAGTTCAACCCTGCTGCCACTGGAGATTTGGAAGGTCTTATGTGTCCTTTAGCCAAACTCTCGGCAATATATTCTTTCATGGCCGTTCTCTCAGGTCCAGAAAGGTTATACAGCCTAGATTTGGGCAATTTTGCCCCGGGGATAAGATTGATAGGACAATCGTATTCCCGATGTGGGGGTAAATCCTGGCATCCCCCTTCAGAAAATACATCAGCGAAATCAGATATAAAAGAGGGTAGTGTCTTAGTGGTTACAGCAGAAAAAGATGTATTAAGACAATTGTCAACGCAATAATCACTCCAATCCACAATCTGTCTAGTATGCCAATCGATGGTTGGATTGTGTTTGCTTAACCACTCTAAACCCAGCACCATAGGAGCAGGAAGACCTTCCAACACAAAACACGAAATTAGTTCCTAATGAAATTCACCCACTCTTAATATGATATCATGCACCATCTGAGACCAACACTTCTGAGATAGAGGTGCCGAATCAATAGCAAACACAGAAATCTTCTTCTCTAATGCACTCGGAGATAATCGATGCTCAGTTTGTCCGTATGCATGGATCAGGTTCACCCCTGCCCCGCTGTCGATAAACACCTCAATTCTCACAACCTTTGACTCTAGCGCCACCTCGGCAGTCAGGAGAAAACGGGTACTACAGGATGAAAAATGCACATTTTCTGTCTCACCACCCACCCCTCCAAGAGTGAGATGGGAATTTAATGCCCCCTTTCATTTTTTCTCTTTTAGAGACTGAATGCATGGACATGCATTGATAAAGTGTCCTTTCTGTCCGCAGAAAAAACACATTAGGCCTGGACTAGTGAAGGCAGATGGTCACCTCCTATTGAAACCCTGACTCCAGTCCTGGCTTACTAACAGTATGAACAGGCCTAAAATGTAGGCGAGTTCATACGCTGGAAACCTGGGACCTTAACTGTCCCTGAAGGACCCTGAAGCCAGTGACTGGAATGAGACAAACTGTTCCTCCACCAACCTGGACAAACAGTAGTCTCCCTTAAGGCCCAAACACCAAAACACAGGGAAGATATACATAAATAAACAAAAGGGAAAGAAGACACTTAACCCCTTAAGGACGAAGCTACTTTTATACTTAATGCCGAAGCCACATTTTTTAAATCTGCCATATGTCAATTTATTAATTCATAACTTTGGGATTCTTTCACCGATTCGACTGATTCCAAGATTGTTTTTTCGTGACATATTCTATACATACACAAATAAACAAAAGGGAAAGAAGACACTTAACTGTCCTGAAGATAATGGCAGCAATGGGATCGCCACAGAGAAACACACACCAGCAGACCACAGAAAGTATAAACCGCATAGCATGGTGGGAGAAGCAACACTAAATAGACAAAGATAATTGATAAAACACCTACACTTGAAGAGGGAGGGTATGGTGAATGCCAGCAACAAAACAACGAAAGGAGAACCTGTCAGTTTAACCCACGGGTTGCCAATCTGACAGATCTCCTGATACCTGTCGCAGGAATGTCCGTGACATACTCTCGCTTCATCCCTAAGCTCTTCTTCTCTAAGGGCAAATGATCGTTTCAAGTATATAATCTTTTTTTATTAATAAACCCCTAATAAATGCTTTCATTGCGTCCCAGACATATTCCATTTTAGTAGAGCCCTTATTAATATTCCAAATTGCGACAATCTCCTCCTTAATAGACAAATGGTCGTCAAAAAATGCTTAACCAATGAGGATTAATCCGTCGACCAACACCATTCTCTCTACTCCAACCAAGGTCTATCTCCACCTCACGGGGAAATGGTCAGAAATTGATCTTGGTTTATAACAGATATTAACCACATGGCTCGCATAACAACAGTTGACAAGTGCCATATCTATTCTTGACATTGAATTTCCTGTCCTACTACAACAAGAATACGCCTTGGCTCTGCCATTTCTACTCCTCCAAACATCAACAAATCCAACTTCATTGCCAAATTTCGCTAATGGAGAAGTAAAGTTATAAGGAAGGCCTACCTGGTCAGAACTAGAATATCTGTCCATTTTTACATCCATTACACAACTAAAATCACCTATAATAGTAGCACACCTGTCCTTCTTGTCCATAAATAATAATTGGCCCAGAATGTACGGGGAATATGGCGGTGGAAGATAAACAAATGCAAGAATACACTTTGTACCCCCTATTTTTCCATATAGAAAGATGTATCTCCCCTCTACATCACTGAGTTGAGAGATGCATCTAAAATCAATATTCCTGTGTATCAGTACTAAAACCCCTCTAGAATAACTCAAATGTACTGAGTGGTAGCTGATGCCAACCCAGCTCTTTTTCAAGTAATGTACAGTATCTTTAGTCAGATGGCTTTCCATTAGACCCTCTATACCAGGGGGGTGCTTCTGTATCATATTAAAAGTAGCACACCTCTTGATTTTGTCCCCCATGCCCCGTACATTCCAGGCCAATATCTTAGTCACCATTTTAACTCAAGAGAAAAAAAAACAAACACCTCGCCTCGTTCCACCAGCCCAAATGCCTCTTCTCCCCGCCCCCCACCCCCTTTACCCATCCCCCCTTTCGTCCCCAGCCTAATTAACCTGGGAACTCTATTCCAGAACTACCCCACCCCCGCCCATACCCACTCCAGTATCTATATTAAGACGAATTATGCTATAGCACCAGGCTATTGAATTATTTTAAACCGTTAGTATCCATCCATTCCACCGCCTCCTCTGATGTTTCAAAAATATAAACCTTTTCCTCAAAAATCACCTGGAGTCTGGCAGGGAATATGAAGGAATACTTAATGTTTGCCTGGGCCAACCTTTTTTTAATTGCCACGAAACTACGTCTTTTCTCCTGCATGTCTCTAGAGAAATCTGGGTAAGGCTACTTTCACACTAGCGTTTTAAAATTCCGGTATTGAGTTCCGTCATAGGGGCTCAATACCGGAATAAAACGCTTCAGTTTTGTCCCCATTCATTGTCAATGGGGACAAAACTGAACTGAAGACAACGGAATGCTCCTGAAAGCATTCCGTTCCGTCTTCAGACCGGAGAACAAACCGCAGCATGCTGCGGTTTGCTCTCCGGTCCAGGCATCCGCACCAAGACGGATCCGGAATGACCCCCAATGCAAGTCAATGGGGGTGGATCCGTCTGGTGTGACCATAATGGTAACCGGATCCGCCCTCCATTGACTTTCAATGGAGTCCATTACGGATCCGGGTACACATAGACACATACAGACATAAACATACACACACATAAAGACATACAAACACACATACATACTTACATGCTCCCCGGCAGGTCTTCGGAGCGTCAGGACGGCTCACACAGGTCACGATTCCCCACAGCGCCCTCTGCTGGGCGCCTGGTGGAATCGTCAGATGACGATTCCACCAGGCGCCCAGCAGAGGGCGCTGTGGGGAATCGTGACCTGTGTGAGCCGTCCTGACGCTCCGAAGACCTGCCGGGGAGCATGTAAGTATGGATGTGTGTTTGTATGTCTATATGTGTGTGTATGTTTATGTGTATGTATATGTATGTACTGTGTGACATGTGTGGGGCCGGAGCGCGGTTCCGGCTCCACACATGTCACTGCGGCAGGCCTGATCCGGCAGCACCCTTCACCTGCCGGATCAGGCCTGCCGCCAGTGTGAAAGTAGCCTAAATAGAAACTTTACAACCATTATACTGTAAGTCTTTTTCTCTCTCACTCTCCCTAAAAGTCTGTCCCTATCCTTGGAACTAAGAATTTTTACGATCATAATAGGTGGAGGGGCTCCTGGCTGTCTTTTAACAGCTTGCAACCGATGGGCCCTCTCAACCCCAAAAAAGGAGAGAAATAATCTTTCCCCAAACTATCAAGTAGCCACGCATGAATAAAAGTTTCAGGATCGTTGCCTTCAGCCCCAACCGGAAGACCAAATATCTTGATGTTACAACGTCTTGATCTATCGTCAAGATCAGTGATTTTATCCTTTAGAGCACCCTTTTCCTCTTTTAAAACTGAAATATCCCTCTCCATGACTTCAACCTCAGAACGCAAGTCTGAGACAGCTGTTTCTAATTCCAAGAAATTCGATCTCACTTTGTTCAAATCATGTCTGATAAGTGATATATCAGTTTTCACCGATCCCATTTGCGTCGATAAATTCTCAATGGCCTCATTAGTGTGTTTAACCTGTGATAGGATTTCACTTAGGATATTGGGGCCCTCAATACTTATTTCAGGTACTTCAGAGGGAGTAGCTAATAGAGTCTCAATTTGAACAGCATCCGCCAGAGTCCCCTCAACTGCGGAATCTTGGTTATTGCCTTTTATGTTATCCCCTGAGTATTTTTAGAGGTATTTCTTGTTTTAGACGCCAGAACTTTCAAATATTTGTCAATCTTAGGAGAGCCCCCTTCTGCCTTACCCCCAGTGCGACTCTTAGGGGTGGTTAATTCTCTAGATCTCCTACTGTTTTGGGAGCCATAATCCCTTAAATCCGCCAATACTACCCAGCCCCACATACGTGGACTTGTGACAGAATCAGCCAAAATCGTAGAGACAAATACACAGATATTCCAAAAATAAAAAAATAAAAATACTCCTTCAAACGACAATAAGGCACGGCTCAGTTTATGATGTTGTTTCGATCCTCCAAACACTTCGACTGTGTCTCCGCTCCTCTCAGATCCAGCTTTCTTTTATTAGTAGATATCTCCTCCCCTCCTGCCCCTTGTCAAGAACACAACTTGAACTGTCCAAAAAAACACAGTCAAAAACACAGACTGTTAGATTAAAGGTTAATCATTAAATGGCAGAAGTTGCAGCAACATTAATAGGTTAATAGTTCACGGTCGGGTTAGTAAATAAACTCCACGTCACTCAGAGGAATAGAATGCAACTGAAGCCACACTTCATCCAACAAAGCTGTTAAAGGGGTTCTCCGGGAATTAAGAAAGTGAAAATACTTAAATATTACTTCATTATAAATATATTCCAAAATACCTTTCATTAGTTATAATGGCTCGTTTTGTCTGGGGAACAATCATTAGGAGAAACAAAATGGCCGCTGTCCCATTAGTACACAAAAAACCTGTCCTAATCACACAGGAGGACAAGTTACTTCCGAGCACTGAGGTAAAGAGTTGCCTCATCCTCCTCTCTGCTCTGCTTGTCAGGGATTATTATCCTGAGTACAGATGCATACCTCCCAACTTTTGAAAATTGTAAAGAGGGACAATATGTGCGGCGCGCATCACGGCAGTTTTTTATACTAGGCCATGCCTCTAACTCCGCCCAAGTCATAATTACTGGAACCCCTGCGGCCTTTTTTTTTCTTGCGCTTCAATGTCCATATAAATATTACTACATAAATTATCAGATTATAGACATTTTAAGGTCCAAATTGCACCAAATAATGAAGTTCATGTCTAATATACAGGTAGAAACCAAACAGATAGTTTAGAAAGGAGAAATTTAGTAAATGTATTAATGACCATTTATGCATTAGTTCTCCAGGTCAAAAAGAGGGACATTTAAGGATCAAAGAGGGACAGAGGGACTTAGGTCAAAAAGAGGGACTGTCCCTCCAAAAGAGGGACACTTGGGAGGTATGCAGATGATACGATCCTCAGCTGAATCTCTGTAGGAATGGAGTTCATGAGCAGATGTGGTAATGCGCAGCAGCACTTATATGCGGTCTCCATTACCACAGTCTGTCCTGTCCGTCCTCTCTGTACTTCATGTCTCCTTATGATCTCCATTCCCACAAAGATTCAGCTAAATATCATATTAAACTGTATTCAGGATCATAATATTGGACAAGCAGAGCAGAGAGGAGGATGAGGCAGCTCTTTACCTCAGTGTTGTGAAGTAACTTGTCCTCCTGTGTGATTAGGACAGGTTCTGTGTGTACTAATAGGACGGCGGCCATTTTGTTTCTCCTGATGATTGCTCCTCAGACAAACTGAGTCATTATAACTAATGAAAGGTATTTGGGAATATATTTATAATGAAGTAATATTTAAGTATTTTCATTTTCTTAATTCCCGGAGAACCCCTTTAAGTTAAGGGTTAATAGTTGAGTGACAGAAATTGCTGCAGCGTTAGTTGATTATTAGTTCATGGTCTAAGGCTAGTTTCACACGAACGTTGTGTTTTGCGGTGTGCAAATTGCGGATCCGCATAAAAAACGGATGACGTCCGTATGGCATCCGTTTTTTTGCGGATCCATTGTAACAATGCCTATCCTTGTCCGCAAAACGGACAAGAATAGGACATGTTCTATTTTTTTTGCGGGGCTACGGAACGGACATACGGATGCGGACAGCACACAGTGTGCTGTCAGTATTTTTTGCGGCCCCATAGAAATGAAGGGGTCCGCATTTTATCAGCAAAAAATGCGGATCGGAGCCCGCAAAAAATACTGTTGTGTGAAAGAAGCCTAATTCAGAGGTGCAAAGTGCAACTGAGGCCAAAACTTGATCCGAGATTACGTCTCACGATTCACCTCTGTAGACCTAGAACTTCACCTAGCATCATGCTAGGCCACCACCACTCAAACAATTAAACAATGGCTTCACTTCACTCCAAGTGGCCAAAATGCCCGAATGCAAGTCCAAACAATGCAGGAGGAATATACTGGAGAAGCCTGTGCTGAGAACATATAATACTTGCTGTGCACGAGTTTGAAGTCCGAAGGGGGTTTGAATAGGGTCACAGGAGCAGGCGTCGCGTAGAGCACAGCAGCAGGCAGTCAGACGGGCAGGTGGTCCCCCAGACTTGAGCGCTCAAACACCGAAGCTACGCAGGCAGGTGATGCATGGAGCGGGCGGTGGGCGGTGGGCGTGGCGGAGGGAGCGCGGCACACCTCTCACGTCATGCCGCTACGTTCGCTCCTTCTCTCTTGGCTGTTGCTCACTTTCTTAGACCTCATTGAATATTATATTGAAACTCACCACATTATATGGTCCCAGACCTGCACATCTGATATTATAGCTGGTCTGTTTGACAATACCAGATTCAGCAAATTATCTCCTCTGGTCAGTACGTCGACTAGTTGCAAGAAATGGTCTTGAATTGTGGATAAAGACCTAGGGGGAGATTTATCAAACTGGTGTATAGTAGAACTGGCTTAGTTGCCCATAGCAACCAATCAGATTCTGCCTTTCCTTTTTCACAGCCCCTATGGAAAAGGAAAAGTAAGTGGAAATCTTAGAATCAATGTCAGGATAGTTAAAACCTCCATAATAGGGACTCCATTATTGCTTGCTGCCTTTCCTTTGTTGCTGCATTTCATACTCAGTCTGTTCAGCAATATTAGGTTTATAAAAAAAAAAACACTTGACATACTGTCATTTAGCACTGATCTTAAGTCCATATCTCTTATCTTTTCTGTCAATGGCTTCCAATACTGCATGCAGAAACCTGACCATGGCTCTCATCCAGCCAGGTTTGTGTTATGCCCACTACATCATATGGTTGGGCATACAGGCATATAGGTTCTGTATGGTAACCTGCAGTACATTTGGCCACAGATGTTGTAGCTAGGATTGTAGATCCTGCACACTTGTAGGTTGCTGAAACTGGTGTCCCAACTGATCTCATAAATGCTCTATTGATGATAAATATGGTGACTGGGCAGGCCGAGGAAGTCTTGCAATCTAGTGGAGACAGTCCATGGAAATCTTTGCTGTATGTGGGTGAGCATTATCCTACTGAAAAATAACAGATGGAAGCCCTGTCATAAGAGGGAACACATGTGGCAGCAGGATGTCTTGCACATATTGCTGAGCTGTTAGTGTCCTTATCACTACTAGCGGTGGCACACTTTCCTATGCAATACCTCCACATATCATCATATCAGCAGTTGGGGCAGTATATCCCTCCACAGCAAAGGTAGGATTTAAGAGCTCACCCCAAGGCCTCCATACTGAAACCTGACCATCATGGGATCCCAAGCAGAGATGGGATTGATCATTAAAGACAGTATTTTTTCAGTCCATAGCAGTCAGGTTTTTCAGACATGCCTACAAAGTCTATGGTGGTTGGCTATCAATGGCAAGAGACATAAATGGCACAGTGACACCACATTTACTTAAAGGGGTATTCCCATCTCACAAATTTAGTTTGTATAGTTAGATATAGCCATACCAATATTATGACTAGAATAGAGTGTATTTATAGATTGTATTTATATAAAATGTACCATTTAGAATATTTGCCTATTTGTGTATCCATTGTCCCACATACATCAGTCAGGCTGTTGCCCCTAGTTATGACCACCGCGGCCATGTAGTAGTGGTGGCCAGCGTGCTCTTGTTCAAACCCGTTCTGAGGTAACTGCTGTATTGTTAATGCACATTGCATGGGCATGCAGAGACACATTTTAGGGTTGTAGCATTTTTGTCTGCGCTTCCAAAACGCAGAGAAATGGATCTTGTTCCAAGATCAATTCATCCTATGGAGCAGGATCTGTTTATAAAGTCTGCGTTTTCGACGGATCCTGACCATTGCGTTTTGGACTGGTAGCATCCAAAACGCAGATGTGAAAGTACCCTAAGATGTGTCTCTGCATTCTCATGCAATGTGCATTCATAATACAGCAGTTACCTTAGAGCGGGTTTGAACAACAGCAAGCTGACCACCACTACTAGATGGCTCCGGTGCCCATAACCAGGGGCAACGGCCTGACTGATGTGTGCGGGACAATGCCTATACAAATTGGCAAATCTTCTAAACAGTACATTTTATATAACTACATTATATTAGTAAAAATATTGGTATGGCTATATCTAACTATTCAAACTACATTTGTGAGATGGGAATACCCCTTTAAGTGCCTGGAAATGGTTCGGGAAACGACAAGGATGTGTATTGAAGGTGCCACCTGTGTCTGGATGGTAGACAACAAAACTAGGAGCTTTTCATGCTTGTTAGTAGATCAAATGATCCTCTCTACTGCCATCTGGAGCCTGTTCATTGTATGTGCATGCCCTCATGTAACCACTGTCCCATGTAACCATTGTCCCAGCAACTCCCCACAGCTAGGTCAGAATGGTCTTGGTCTAGATGATGAATTCTTGGAAATCTGACATCTGGGTGCATTCTTTTTTGTCAATATGTGTAGTTTCTCCATTAAGTACATATCATCAGAGACTATAGTTTAGCACAGAAACGAAACTCCTCTAAGATCTCAGTGAGAGAATGGAACATGCCTTTGGTGGGATAGTTTATAGAAAACAGATAGGGGAGGTGAGGGTGGAAGTCCCTCACAAGCCATTTTCTGCATTTTTCTCTGTATTCAAATTAACCCTGTTTAATCCCATCTCTCAGGCAAAACAACCTCTGGTCAAGGATTGATAATAACTGTTGGTGGATGTTAAAAATGTCAATTTTAAGGCATTTGTAGGTAAGATCTTATTAGAGGATTATTTAATGCCTAAATCACAAAGCAAGCCACAGAGTTTAGTTGACTTTTCTTTTTTTTAATCATGCACCATGAGAAATAAGGATTCCTCTTAGAACACATTGGAGGACTTCCCTTTTAACGGACGTTAGTAGGATCATAATCATGTTTAAGGGAGAAATCTGCTCTAGAGAACTTAATATCTGTCAAGCATAGGGGTCTCATTAAAAAGATTATTGTTTAATTGCCAAGAACTGCTTCTAGGATTGCAGTTGGTTCCCCAAACAGACCCCAACAAAGGAGCAAGATCTAACCATAAAAATGCAACGATGAAGCATTTCGATGAGAGGGCTAAAAGACTGAGAAATAAATATATTATCTAGATGGCCATAGCTACTGTGTGCCAGGAAGTGGAAACTGTAATTCCAGACTTCTAGATGAAGAATACTCCACAAGTCAATGAGTTTCAGAGAATATAATTCATTTTCGGGTATGCAAAGTTTGGAGGAGGAAACAGAAGACCTACCTGAAGATGAGTCCAATGACAGATCAAAACAGAGGTTGAAGTCTACTCCTAAGATTATGGTTGAATCATTTGCAAATTCAGCCAATCTGTGCAACAAGTGGACAGCAAACTGGGAAAATAAACAAAAGCAAATGTGAAAATGTTGGAGGGATTTATGAAGAGCAATAGTTACTCCACAGGCTTTGCCAGAGGGATGAGGACTATGAAACCAAAAAGGGAAGAGCTTAGAGGTACACCTAGGGAAATTAGAAGCACTGAAACATACAAATCTTTACTTTATAGAATTTGGCTCTTGTCTGGTTGAGGACCTTTCATGACTTTTAAAAAATGAATCTGCACTATCTACCTGATAGTGCGTCCCCCACTGATGCCAGCAGCGTTGTTTTCTTTGCAAATTGTCCCCCGGTGGCTTCACACGGGCCCCCCGTTCTTCTGTCCGGCTTTATGCTAATTAGAAAGCATCGGAACAGGGAGGAGGAGACTCCCTGTTCCTCAATGGGCGTTGCTTCTGCCCTGCTGTGAGCGCTGTCCAATCAGAGCGGACCGCTCACAGCAGGGCCGAAGGAGTTCAACCCTGCTGTGAGCGGTCCGCTCTGATTGGACAACGCTCACAGCAGGGCAGAAGCAACGCCCATTGAGGAACAGGGAGTCTCCTCCTCCCTGTTCCGATGCTTTCTAATTAGCATAAAGCCGGACAGAAGAACGAGGGGCCCGTGTGAAGCCACCGGGGGACAATTTGCAAAGAAAACAACGCTGCTGGCATCAGTGGGGGACGCACTTTCAGGTAGATAGTGCAGATTCATTTTTTAAAAGTCATGAAAGGTCCTCTTTAAGTCCACTAGCATTGTAGGTACTGAAGTTCCAGCAAGCCATAATAGTGGTATCTGATTTGAGAGGAGGTGGAGGAAGAGAGGGAGAAGGAGTAGGACAAGAGAAAGCAGGGTGGGACAGAGAGAGGTCAGGACAAGGACAGGAAAAGAAACTGAGGTAAGTAAGGTAAATACAAAACACAGAAATACGAGCAACTAAGAGTCAAATCTATACAAGTGCATCTCAATAAATTAGAATATCATCAAAAAGTTGTTTTTTTCAGTAATTCAGTTCAAAAAGTGAAACACATATATTATATAGACAGAGTGAACTTTTTCAAGTGTTTATTGATGTTAATGATTATGGCTTACAGCCAAGAAAAACGTAAAATTCATTATCTCAGAAAATTAGAATACTTAACCCAAAACACCTACAAAGGCTTCTTAAACCTTTAAAAAGGTCCCTTAGTCTGGTTCAGTAGGCGACACAATCATGGGGAAGACTGCTGAATTGACAGATGTCCAGAAGGCTGTCATTGACACACTCCACAAGGAGGGTAAGCAACAAAAGGTCATTGCTAAAGAAGCTGGCTGTTCACAGAGCGCTGTATCAAAGCATATTAATGGAAAGTTGAGTGGAAGGAAAAAGGGTGGTAGAAAAAGGTGCACAAGCAACAGGGAGAACCGCACCCTTGATAGGATTGTTAAGAAAAGGCCTTTCCTAAATTTGGGGAAGATTCACAAAGAGTGGACTGCTGCTGGAGTGAGTGCTTCAAGAGCCACCATACACAGACGTATCCAGGACATGGGCTACAAGTGTCGCATTTCATGTGTCAAGCCACTTATGACCAACAGACAATGCCAGAAGCATCTTACCTGGGCCAAGGAGAAAAAGAACTGGACTGTTGCTCAGTGGTCAAAGGTGTTATTCTCATATGAAAGTAAATTTTGCATTTCATTTGGAAATCAAGGTCCCAGAGTCTAGAGGAAGAGTGGAGAGGTACTCAATCCAAGCTGCTTGAGGTCTAGTGTGAAGTTTCCACAATCATTGATGGTTTAGGGAGCCATGTCATGTGCTGGTGTAGGTCCACTGTGTTTTATCAAGACCAAAGTCACTGCAGCCGTCTACCGGGAAAGTTTAGATCACTTCATGCTTCCCTCTGCTGACAAGCTTTTTGGAGATGGAATTTTTATTTTCCAGCAGGACTTGGCACATGTCAACACTGCCAAAAGTACCGATACCTGGTTTAATAACCACAGTATCACTGTGCTTGTTTGGCCAGCAAACTAGCCTGACCTTAACCCCATAGAAAATCTGAGGGGTATTGTCAAGTGGAAGATGAGAGACACCAGACCTAACAATGCAGAGGAGCTGAAGGCTGCTATCTAAGCAACCTGGGATTCCATAACACCTCCGCAGTGTCACAGGCTGATCGCCTCCAAGCCATGCCGCATTGATGCAGTCATTTATGCAAAAGGAGCCCCAACCAAGTATTGAGTGCATTTACTGGACGTGCTTTTCATTTGGCCAACATTTCTGTGTTTAAAAAAAAAATTACAGTTGGTCTAATATAATATTTTAATTTTATGAGATAATGACTTTTGGGTTTTCCTTGGCTGTAAGTCATAATCAACATTAACAGAAATAAACACTTGAAAAAGTTCACTTGGTTTGTAATGGCTCTATATAATATATGTGTTTCACTTTTTGAATTAAATTACTGAAAAAAAAAACCTTTTTGATATTCTAATTTATTGAGATGCACTTGTAGGTTATCGACTCTACATGGGATAGAGGAAGCTATAAGTAGAGATGAGCGAATCATGCAAAATTTTATTCAGCGACCATTCGCCGAACTTTTCCTAAGATTCGTATATTCGACGAATAGATTCGTTGAATTTGCGTACAAAATATACGTAATAATATGGCTTTTAGCGGACATTCGCGCACTAATAACGAACGTTCAGGTAAAAAGGTACGCAACCTCTTTGAACACATACGCATAAGCGTACAAATTGCATAAGAAAATGACGGGCTTTGCTGGAGAGGAATAGTGGAGCAGGAGGAACGCTCTGAGTCTGACCCCTGGCTTCATATAGATACTGTATCAGCAGATGACAGCAGATCATCTGGCTGAAACTGAGATGAGCGTACCATCCATTCTCCTACCTCATCCACTTTCTCCTCCACTACACTTTTGCGCCTTGGTGGGTTAGCCTGGTGGAAAAACGGCCAAGTATTGCAAATACTACTAGTAGATGCTCTGGCTACAGGTCCTTTGGCACTTCTGCCCTGTCCCACCTTCTCCTTTTTTTTAGAGCTCGAGGTCTGGCTGGAACTGGACCCCTTTTGCTTATCCATTCCAGATATTTTTCAATTCACTCTGTGACCCTGCAGCTGGTCTTTGTCCCTGTATCTCACTGTCTCTCCCTGTCTATGTCTCCCTGCCTGATTAATTACTAGCCCTGAACTGGCCCTGCACTTGCCCTGCAGTATCCCTGATATGTGTAATATGGATTCCCAGAGCAATTACACCCCAATTTTCACAAAACAAGTCTTAGAGTCTCAGAACTTCACACACAGTGCTTCTGCTCATCTCAGCAGTCGCAGCAGAAGTGATGCATCACTGGCTTACCGAGCTTGAGCCAATCAGAGCAAGCCCTGCCCACTTGGTCAGGTTACCGCTTTCTTCCCAGGCTTTTGCGCACGATAAACGAACTAACAGTAAAAGTTCACTAATGAATTGAATTCGTACGCAATAGCGTATAATTTATAGGGCAACTACGTAGCAAATGCGTACTAAGCCAAAGCGAATCACCTAATATTCGCATTCGCTACGCAGCTAAAAATTTCCAAGATTCGATACGAATCAACGAATCGACGAATAGATTCGCTCATCTCTAGCTATAAGCATAGAATGCGCCTCTATTCGCCCCTATGTGAGGATAAAAACCCATAATGAGCAGGAATAAACTATGAATTATATGGCGGAAATCTGGAGATCTTGTGCAGTCCCAAAGTTTCATGCTTGCTCAGGAAACAATATTGGACCCCTAGGATGTTGAAGGAGCATCTCCTTCTAAAGTAAAACTGATTCACCTCAGGGATCATTAAGCATGACTATATCAAGTGGCAGAAGGGAGGCACTATTTACAGGGCTCTCTGTTAGGTTTGGGGCCCACCACTTGCCATATGGTGGACAAAGAATGGAGGGAAATGAGGGTCAGTGCAGAAGGTTCACCATGGGAAGTTCAAGAGATTCTAAAAAATTTGGAAGGTCTACTAAGTATTGGAAAACTGTCTTTTTGTCATCCTTTCTGGTTATAAATTGGAAGAGATAATCCCATATATATGGAACCATCTGTCTTTCAATTTAGCGGCAAGGGGTTTGAGAGCTTTACGTCATTGCAAGGTCATGTCCAGGAGAATAAGAATAGGTGCACCCAGGGGTTGGATAATGCCAGACTCTCTCACTTTATTCAAAATGGCCTGGTCATGCAGTCTAACACAGTCCAATCAGTGCTGCCAGTGTCATTCTGTGTAGTGACCACACCACACACAAACCAATAACATCCAGCAGCAGATTAATTAATAATCTTCTACAAGCACTAACTGAGGAACAGAATGACATGACGTTAGGAATAAGATTCTCCAGATTTGTTATTGTGCAGAGAATGCAAGAAATATATTGCAAAAAATATGCAAAAAATATATTGCATGGAGCAGGTATCCACACTCTAGGTACAAGACAATATGCTCACCCAAGAGAAAATAAAGAAGTGAATAGATAATAGTTTCAACTGTCAAGATCAGAACCAGATAAAAGATCAATATAAAAATGTGAGCAATAGAAAAAAGAAAGAAATGGAAAGGAATAAGAACCTCAGGTAGAAATAGAGAAATCAATGCTAGCGATCTGAACAACAATCCAAATAGAAAGTGTAGAAAAAGTAAAAAAGAAAAGGGGCTTAGAAGAAGGGGGAAAAGAAGTAGAAAAAGGGACACCAAAACACACAAAGTGTAAAAATGCATAATATTTTTAATCTCTCAGATATAGAATTAGGTCCAGAATATGAGAGACTAACTAAAAAGGATTGAAATACGCCCCTTACATTAGGACGGATAAATTTTTGGACATACAAAAATACCTCAGAAAAATGAATATACAAAGACATTTTGTTAAAAAAAAACAATAACCCCTCCTAATGTTGTAAAGGAACAGAAATATGTTCACACAAGTCTGAAAAGAAAATCTACATTTCACCTACCACAAAAATCTTCAGTGGTAACATAGTAACATAGTTTATAAGGCCGAAAAAAGACATCTGTGCATCCAGTTCGGCCTGTTATCCTACAAGTTGATCCAGAGGAAGGCAAAAAACCTCTGTGAGGTAGAAGCCAATTTTCCCCACTTTAGGGGAAAAAATTCCTTCCCAACTCTTTGCAAGATTTCTACATAGAAAAAATTATCAAAATGCTACAGGAACATATAAAAAAATGAAAAAGAAATCCTACAGAAGAACAGTATATTTGAAACAGCTGAAACATCTAGAAAAGGGGAAATAATTAGTAATACTAACAGAAAAAGAGTTCCAGTATTTACATAATAAAAATCCCAGAATCCCTGTCATATACTTTTTGCCAAAGATTCTCAGTTAGGAAAATATGTAGATCACTTACAAATTCCATACTTTGTAAAAGACTCCACAAACATAATTAGGAAAGTAGAAAACATTAAAAATGCCTCTGTTTTTTACTGTGTGTGGCAGATGTTACCTCCTAGTACACAGTAATTCTGCATGAAAAGGGAATGGAGACAATAAAAAATCTTTCTAGACAGGGATTTCTTCCTACAGATAAATCATGGCAATGGGGGCGAATTCTCACCCAGCTACAAAAATGTAAAGGCAATGTGGAAAAAGTTTTCATTCAAGTATCACCTCCCTCTGAATTATACAGGTGTTGGCGGTACATTCATGACTGTTTTATCTTATGGAAGGGAGACAGGGATAGTCTAGAAGAATATCTGTGAATGCTCAATCAGAACCAGTGGGGAATAAGGCTAATATGGCAGATTAGTGATACCTCAATTGATTATGTGGACATCACTATTTATAAGAATCAGGGTAGACTGTGTACAAAAAAATGATTTAATAAAACTGATGTCAATAGTTTTATTGACCGTGAAAGCTTCCATTTTGATCGCTGGTTATCCAATGTACCATTGAATCAATATGTGAGGATTAGAAGAAATTGTACCCAGGAAAGATTTGAAGAAAAAAACTATGATGAAGAAAAATTTTAAAAAATAATAGAAAAGATAAAGTAGGAAGTCGGGAGATAATAAATAATAAATAAAATTATTGGTAGAAACAGAAAGTGTTAAGAAAGAAGGACAGAGGACCCTCCTTTTCAGTACCAAATACTCCAGAAATCACTGGTGTGTACAAAAAACACTAAAAAAGAATTGGCACATTTTAAAATCAGATGAAATGCTAGTCCAGGTTTACCTGAATATCTGCAAGTGATATTCAGACGTGCTAAAACCATGTAGGATCATATAGTACACCGTACCTTAGAAGAGAGAAAAAAAGAAAAAAAAAAGGGAATAAAAGGTTTTTTCCTCAAAAAAATGTATAGTATGTAAAACCCTCAATACAAAGAAACAATTCAACATTAAGTCAAAAGAAGGAACAGAATGGAAAAACAAGAACAAATGATAACCTGTGAGTCCATATTGAATGTTGTATAAGGGGCGTACATAGAAATCATTAGGCCCCATAGCAAGAATCTGAATTGGGCCCCCTAACTCCGCCCACTACCCACCCCTGGCCCATCCCACCACCTGCCCTGGCTCCTCCCCTGCCACACCCCCGTTGTATTCCTACTGACCCAAAGAATGTAGGGCACATGGAGAGTTCTACCCAGTAATTCAACAGGGTAGGTACAGCACCACTGGCACCTGTTGTACATGGGACAGATGTGGGCGTGCCACGTCTGTGGGACCAGTTACTTCATGCTGGGTCTTGTAGTCCCACTGGCCCCTTATTTTTAGCAGTTCCTACCTTCACTGCCTTCATCATGAAACTCAAGCTGCTTCTGCAGGGACAGGGCATCTCTGCGGATCTCGGTGGGGATGAACCTGCTTTCTGTGGACACAGGGACGGCAGGGTCTGCATTCTGTACCTTCCTTGTAATCTTCTATCCCGCCACCTACCTTCCTGAGCCCGCTTTAACCACTGCTTCTTGTCTTCTTTGCTGTGCTGTTTGGCCTCCTGAGCCTTTCTGTAGAGGTATTCCCTCCAGAGACGAGCCTCCCTGCACAGCTACAGAAGGTGGGAACCCCACAGTCAACAAAATAAGGAGCAGGGGCGTGCCCCCATTAATACAGAAGGTCCGATGACAGACCCCCACCCCAGCTGTTTTCATTAGTCATTGAATGGAGCTATGTGGCACATGCCAGACTGCGGCTCCATTCAGGGATCCTGTAATTGGGGGGGCCGGGCTCCCCCGCTCTAGTGACTGGTGCTAGTCCCAGCAGTCAGACCCCGACCTGTCCGGTATTTATATTCCAGGCAATAATATGTCTATAAGACTACTTGGAGACCTCTGCTTATAGTGGCGTATATAATGATGGTGTAACGCACTGTAACCCCTTCCCCCCCATAACACGCTACGGTATCTGTTATATCCGTTATTCCTCTATGTGATGTGCTGAATGAGTTAGATAGGCCCGTCTGACATACCCTTTAATTTACTTGTGAATTTCGAGATAACATGGACCCCACGCAGCACTGGATCTAATTGGTGAAAAGCGACTGTACCTTTAAAGAACAACTTTGGCCTGCTACATCTATATGAATGATAGTACTGAGGAGAGGTCAGGATACACATGCAGTGCACGCACCCCTCATAGTACGGGTAGTAATCCTCCCGTACTGTGTACACCCCTGGCTCCCGCGGACCCCCCCCTTCAGCCCGGACTCCCTCACTATACCCTGAATTTATGGAATCATGTAATTCCACAGCCCACTACTCACCATGGTGGCGGCCAGGTCTCAGACGTGTAGACGATCACTACAGACTGCCGGCCAATCCCCAGGCGGAGATTAGCTGCCCTTAATAAACATGGCACCGCCCCACTTCCGGGTACAATGCCGGAGATGAGAGGTGAGAAATGGGGAGCGGTGTGTCAGAAAGTGAGGTGATGCATGAGGCTGAATGGAGTTCGGCCATACACCGGCCCGGGAGACGGTATCTCATGTCAGAGGCTTAGATACTTACACTGGTGCAGATGTAGGGGGCAGAGCCTTGCATACGCTCCGGGCCCCCCTGTGTCACGGGCCCCATAGCAGCGGCGTGGTCTGCCTATATTGGCGGTATGCCACTGCTCTTAAGGATAAATTAGACATCCAGATGCTGCTAGCGATTGTCGGGAGGCAAGCTTTCCCTCATGGCAATTGGCAGATAGCTAGCAGAGGACACCGCTATCACATGTAGCAATGTTCTCCATAACATGGTGAGGAGCGTGATCTGCTGCCGGCAAATCCAGATCTTTCAGCATTCAGAGGCAGTATTGATGAACTTATGTATTTTGCAGTCCGCAAAAACGGATCTGCAAAAAAATACGGTTAAAGGGGTTGTCCGTGTTATTTTTTTGTTCTTTATATGTTTCTAACTTGTCAGGTATAACAATTTTCCCATATACTGTGTGTTTCTAAAGCTGCTGGTTTCTCAGAGTTGACTGAGGGTCAAATGACCTGTGATGTCAGCTTATCTCCCTGGTCTGTGATGTTTCGTGCACAACACTGAGGGCTCAAGGTTTTACAACAAATAGTAGCTGCAGCAGTGAGAGGAGACAAATGCTGGGCAAGGAGCTATAGAAGAATTGTATTGTACAAGAACAGGTAGGGAGAATTTCCTGTGTGTATCAGCAGTGTCATTGTACAGCTGGGACTTGTAGTTCTACACATACAACATGCTGCTGAGTATTCTAGCAGGCAGACATGTCACTCAGCAGTTGTATTCACTGCCTTTGCAGAGAAGGGGGGAGGGGGAGGGGGAGGGGCTGAGATTGTTGTTATTGCATGTAAACAAAGGCCAGAAGAGAACCAGGGAAATGAGGAAATATAGATTTTTTTTTTTTGCCTAAAACTTGCTGAACTTAGTTATATATTGCTGCCCATCAGATTTATAGTGCTATATATTTTTTTTCATAACTTGGACAACCCCTTTAATATCCATGTCCATTCCAGATTTTGCAGAACAGAAGAGCTTCTCCCTAATGGAAAATTACTATCCTTGTTTGTAATGCGGACAATAATAGGACATGTTCTATTTTTTTGCGGAACTGAAATACGGACATATAGAAACACGTAACTTCCGTTTTTTTTGTGGACCCATTGAAATGAATGGTTCCACATAGGGTCTGCAAAAAAACAAAAAAAACAAAACAGACACGGAAAGAAAATACATTTAGAATTCCAGATGATCAGTAACGAACATTCATAGGAACGCTCATTACTGATCATCGGGCATAAAATCTGGCAGTCTAACATAACCTTTTTAGAGTGTCCATGTTGGGAACAATACATGGGCACAAATTTAAAAAGTTAGACTAGGAGAACACATAAGAAATATTAAAAATGGAGTAAAATCTCATAGTGTATCGGCACATTTTGATGACAAGCATGATAAAAGCCCAAAAGGGTTGAAACTGGTAGGAATGTTTAATTGTGAAAAGCATAGAAGGGTGGATATTATTAGAAATCTATCCCAGAAAGAGACAGAGTTCATTTTTCTTAAGAACACACTGACCCACAATGTGGAGCTGGGTGTTAATTGTTTTATCTGGGGTGGAGTCAGAGCTATTTCTAAAAGGAGGATGGGCAGGTATTTTAAAAGTAGGAATTGTGATTGTGAACACACAGCCCTTCAAGAAGTCATGAGGCGAAACCAGTCAGGTGGGTGTTTGGCTACATGATTTTATGCTTAAGGCTACTTTCACACTAGCGTTTTTAAATTCCGGTATTGAGTTCCGTCAAAGGGGCTCAATACCGGAAAAAAACGCTTCAGTTTTGTCCCCATTCATTGTCAATGGGGACAAAACTGAACTGAAGACAACGGAATGCTCCTGAAAGCATTCCGTTCCGTCTTCAGACCGGAGAACAAACCGCAGCATGCTGCGGTTTGCTCTCCGGTCCAGGCATCCGCACCAAGACGGATCCGGAATGACCCCCAATGCAAGTCAATGGGGACGGATCCGTTTGGTGTGGACACACCAGTAATCCGGATCTGTCCTCCATTGATTTCCAATGGGGGGTCATTCCGGATCCGGCATACATACACACAGACTACATACAAACAAACATACAGACATACATACAGACATACATACATACTCACATACTCCCGGGACGCCGGCAGCAGGTCTTCACGCGCCTCCTGCACGCTGCGATGACGTTTCCCCACTGCGCCCAGTATGTATGTATGTATGTATGTATGTCTGTATGTTTGTATGTATGTATGTCTGTATGTTTGTTTGTATGTAGTCTGTGTGTTGTTTTAATGTGTGTCATGTGTGGGGCCGGAGCGCTGCTCCGGCTCCACACATGTATAGCGTTAGCACGGATCCGTCGGCACCCTTTAGGTGCCGGATCCGTGCTAACGCTAGTGTGAAAGTAGCCTAAGGCATTTTTTAATCTTATATTCTGTAAGTGTCTTTTTAACTGACAATTCTACTTTGCACTGGAAAGGCTCCTCTATTGCTAAGCGAAGCCAACATCAGCTGCTAAAGTAGTTGCTAAGGGAGATTGTGTTCCTCAGCCACTGACAGAGATGTGGAAACGAAGGAAAGCTGGGTGTGGTTCAGCCCTGACTTCATATGGAGACGAGGCTCATCAGGAGAAGAAGTAATACTGACAATGGGAGTGGTGAGAAAAATACGCATGCTAACACATTAAAGACGCAAAAACTCTTTAGTCCACTCTAAGTCTTAGGGGTCATGCATACGACTGTCCGGATTCTGCATTTTGCTCAACAGACAAAATCTTGTGAAGATTATAAAAGGAAAAAAGTATTAAGGATAGATACTACTTTTCCACCTTTTATTTGAATCCACTCCTAATTTGGGCTTCAAACACTGCATAAAAACACCTTAATGTGTGACAACACCCTTACCCAGGGGCGGACACAGACAGCAGAGGGCCCCTGTGCAAGGAATGTACCTGGGCCCCCCTCCCGGACATAACCCTCTTCTCCCCCCACTCATCCCCTCTGACAGTTCATACTCCGCCGCTTTCCCTTACCCTGGGCTGTTTTGTTTATATTTTTACACTGCTAAGCGGAGACGTCACTGGCACTGATGGGCTGCTTTACAGGCTATGGCGGCGCTAAAGTCTGTCCATTAGTGCAGGTGACGTCTCCGGGCTCACTGCTAGGCGGAAGTCCACCCCATAGTACCGCCAGTGGTAATAAGGCTCCCTACAGTGCCCCCTGTAATTATACCTCCTGCCGTACCCCCTAGAGTTATAATATTCTCTGTAGTGACCCTATAAATTATAATGCTTGTCCTCTCCCTCCAGTCTTCTATACCATGCAGTCCCATGTAAATAACACAAGTCCTCTCCCACCAGTTTTCTATATAATACAGTCCCATGTAAATAACCTCTCTTCCTTACAGTCTTCTATACCATGCAGTCCCATGTAAATAACATCGCTCCACTCCCTCTAGTCTTTTATACCATGCAGTCACATGTAAATAATACCAGACCTCTCTCACCAGTCTTCTGCACAATACAGTCCCATGTAAATAGCATCACTCCTCTCCCTCCAGTCTTCTATACCATGCAGTCCCATGTAAATAACACCAGACATTTCCCACCAGTCTTCTATAAAATACAGTCCCATGTAAATAATTTAAATCCCCTCTAGCCCCTCCAACACATAGTCCCATGTAAATACCATCACTCTTTACCCTCCAGTCCTCTATAATACACAGTCCCATGTAAATAACACCAGTCATCTCCCACCAGTCTTCTATAACATACAGTCCCATGTAACTAACACCCTTCCCCTTCCTTCAGCCCCTCTAACATACAGTCCCAGTTAAATTACATATTTTCCCCCACTAAGCAGGGCGGAGGTATAATGGGGAGAACCACATGTCCCAGCATGTCTGTGGCACTTACATGCATTCCATGGATTCCTCTGCATTGGTCACATGACGGTGACCTCATCACAGGTCCTATCACCACTTTCACTGTTGAAAAGGTCACATGACTATGATGTCATGGAAGGTCCTTCAGCTTTGGAGTGTAGAAAGAACGGGCGGCCGATTCATTGTAAGTCTTAATCAGGGCCCAATCCTCTCTGCTGGCACTGAAAAGGGCCCCCCTCCCTCTCTGGGCCCCTATGCAGCAGAACCTGCTGCACAGGCGGTATGTCCGCCCTTGCCCTTACCCAGTAAGCAAGGCTTGTTGTTTGTGTGTGATTATAATGAATGCTTGACAAAACAGATAATATCTGATAAACACAACAGGACTAGCCTTGGGATATGTAACTACAAAGAACCTGGTTAGAGATATGATGTCACCAGGGCCATCGGGGGGGGGGAGGGTGCAAACTGGGCAATATGGGCAATTACCCAGGACCCCGATCCTCTAAAGGGCCCCCTGCTTCAGTCAGGCAGATCGTATTCAGTCAGAGCAGATCGCACAGTCGGGACTCCAGAGTGGGGAATTTCCGTGCTTAGAAGTGCCTGCTCTGACTATATGGAGTCAGTGTTATGAAAATAAAAGGGGTATTCCCAAGCATGGTCACTATGTTTGGAGACACTCTAAGTATATAAATCTAATTTAGACTCTATTTTTTAAAATGTTTTTGTGGGGATTCAAACTCACAACCATCTACATTAACCCCTTCATGACCCTGCCATTTTTCACCTTAAGGACCAGGCCAGGCCATTTTTAGCAAATCTGACGTGTCACTTTATGTGGTGATAACTGTAAAATGCTTTTACTTGTCCAGGCCATTCTGAGACTGTTTTCTCATCACATATTGTATTTCATGACAGTGGTAAATTTGAGTCAAAATATTTTATTTTTATTTATTAAAAAAATAACAAATTTACCAAAAAAAATTTGAAAACGTTGCAAATTTCCAAATTTCAATTTCTTTACTTTTAAAATACATAGTAATACCTCCAAAAATAGTTATTACTTTACATTCCTCATATGTCTGCTTTATGTTTGGATCATTTTGAAAATGACATTTTATTTTTTTGGGACGTTAGAAGCAAATCTTGAAATTTTTCAGAAAATTTCCAAAACCAACTAACCAACCAACCAAACTACTGTATGGGCACATCAGGGCGCAAAAGGAAAGGAATGCTATATGGTTGTTGGAGGGCAGATTTCACTGGGAAAATTTTAAGATGTCACATCTGAAGACCCCCTGATGCACCCCTAGAGCAGAAACTCCAAAAAAGTGACCCCATTTTGGAAACTACGGGATATGGTGGCAGTTTTGTTGGTACTATTTTAGGGTACATATGATTTTTAGTTGCTGGGAAACTGAAACCTGTATATCTCATAAAGGAAACAGGTTCTTGGCAATAACTAAAGACAATTACCTTTCCCAACTGGTTCAGGACCCGACTAGAGGGATAGCCTTACTGGACTTAGTATTAACCAATAGCCCTGACAGAACAACAGATGTGCAGGTTGGGGGACACTTGGGAAATAGTGACCATAAAATATAAACCTTCCAATTGTCATTCAAAAGAGTGTTTCTTCAGGGAGGAAGAAAAATACCAAACTTCAAAAAAGCAAAATTTAGCCAACTAAGAGAGGCCATAAGCCTAACTAACTGGGAAAAAGTCCTCAAAATAAAAAAAAAATACAGCCACAAAATGGGAGATTTTTAAAAGCATCCTAATATCTAATTGTGAGAGGTACATACCTTATGGGAATAAAAGGTTAAGAAACAAGAAAAAACAATGTGGATAAATAGAACTGTAAAGAAAGCAATAAATGACAAAAAGAAGCATTTAAATCACTAAAACAAGAGGGGAGTGAGGAAGCATTGAAAAACTATAAGGAAAAAAAAATTAATATGTAAAAGACAAATAAAAGCAGCCAAACTAGAGACCAAGAGATTAATTGCCAAACAGAGTAAAACTAACCCTAAAATGTTCTTCAATTATATAAATGGTAAAAAGTATAAACCTAAAGGTGACGGCCCCTCACAGAGTAATGAGGGGGGAGATGCAGAGAGCGATGAGGAGAAAGCAAAGCTACTAAATATTTTTTTCTCCACTGTATTCGCTGAGGAAAATAAACTGGCAGATGAAAATCAGAATATAGAAGTAAATTCCCCATTAAAAGTGCCCTGTCTGACCCAGGAAAAAGTACAGCGACGTCTTAAAAAGATTAAAATAGACAAATCGCCAGGACCGGATGGCATACACCCCCGTATCCTAAGAGAATTAAGTAATGTCATAGCCAGACCCTTATTTCTGATATTTAAGGACTCTATACTGACAGGGAGTGTTCCACAGGATTGGCACATAGTAAATGTGGTGGCAATATTCAAAAAGGGTCCAAAAACAGAGCCCGGAAACTATAGGCCAGTAAGTTTAACATCTGTTGTGGGTAAACTGTTTGAAGGTTTTCTATATTACCCAGAAAGATTGAAGGTTTTCTATATTACCCAGAAAGATTATCAAAATTAGGGTTGTTCACTTTAGAAAAAAGACGACTGAGGGGAGATTTAATAACTATGTATAACTATATCAGGGGTCAGTACAGAGATCTCTCCCATGATCTATTTATCACCAGGACTGTGACTGTGACGAGGGGACATCCTCTGCGTCTGGAGGAAAGAAGGTTTGTACACAAACATAGAAGAGGATTCTTTACGGTAAGAGCAGTGAGACTATGGAACTCTCTGCCTGAGGAGGTGGTGATGGTAAGTTCACAAAAAGAGTTCAAGAGGGCCTGGATGTATTTCTGGAGGGTAATAATATTACAGGTTATAGTTACTAGAAATGGGTCGTTGATCCAGGGAGTTATTCTGATTGCCTGATTGGAGTCAGGAAGGAATTTTTTTTTTCCCTAAAGTGGGGGAAATTGGCTTCTACCTCACAGGTTTTTTTTGCCTTCCTCTGGATCAACTTGTAGGACCGAACTGGATGGACAGATGTCTTTTTTTGGTCTTATAAACTATGTTACTATATTACACTTTTTGTGAGGCAAGGTAACACAAAAATAGCTGTTTTGGCACTGTTATATTTTGTTATTTACAACGTTCATCTGACAGATTAGATCATGTGCTATTTTTATAAAGCAGGTTGTTATGGATGCGACAATACCTAATATGTATCCTTTTTTATTTAAGTTTTAGACAATAATATTTTTGAAACAAAAAAAATCAATAATGTTTTAGTGTCTCCATAGTCTGAGAGCCATAGGTTTTTTTTTTTTTTTTTTTTTTTTTAAATCTTTAGGGCGATTATCTTAGGTAGGGGCTCATTTTTTGAGGGATGTGGTGACGGTTAGATTGGTACTATTTTGGGGTGCATATGACTTTTTTATTGCTTGGTATTACACTTTTTGTGATGTAAGGTGACAAAAAATGGCTTTTTTGACACCGTTTTTATTTTATTTTTTTTTTAAATGTGTTCACCTGAGTGGTTAGGTCATGTGAGATTTTTGTAGAGCAGGTTGTTACGGGTGTGGCGATACCTAACATGTATACTTTTTTTATTCACTTAAGCTTTACACAATAATATCATTTTTGAAACAAATCATGTTTTAGTGTCTCCATAGTTTGAGAGCTATAGTTTTTTTTTAATTTTGGGCGATTGACTTGATTTTTTGTGGGATGAGGTGATGGTTAGATTGGTACTATTTTGGGGGGCATACGCCTTTTTGATCGCTTGGTGTTGCCCTTTTTGTGATGTAAGGTGACAAAAAAAAAAATTTTATTTTATTTTTTTATGGTGTTCACTTGAGGGGTTTGGTTATGTGATATTTTTATAAAGCCGGTCGTTATGGACACGGTGATGTCAAATATGTCTGTTTTTTTTTCTTTCTTTTTTTTTCTTTTTTTACAATTTTATGTGTTTTATTTTGGGAAAGTGGTGTTAGTTTTTATGTGAAAGTTTATTTTTTTTATTATGGAAAACACTTTTTTTTAACTTTTTTTATTTTTGTCCCACTCTGGGACTTCAACTTCTGGGGGTCTGATCCCCTCTGTAATATATTACAATACATTGTGTATTGTAATACATTGGCTGTCAGCTTCGATGCCGACAGCCTGCCTGTGAGACCCATCGGGTCCTCGTCACTGCAGCAAGTGGACCTGACAGAGATGCAGAGGGCACCCTTACCCTCCGCAAACCCCGTGAATGCTGCGGTCAGCTTTGACCGCGGTATACAAGGAGTTAATACGCCGGCATCAGTGAGCACATCTCCGACCATCTTTGACTGCGGACCCCTGGCGCTGGTCCTTAAATCACAGCAACCAGTGGTTAAAGACAGGAACCTTAACCAATGGACTATAGAGCTCAGTGCTAAGTCAGTGGTGAAAAACCTTGTAGAAGTTTCTCTTGTATAATAGATTAGAAACTTCTATGAGGTTTTAACATTGAGCTCTATAGCCCAGTGGTTTATGTTCTTGCCCTTAACCCCTTAAGGACCCGTGCCGTACATGTATGGCACTGGTTGCTGTGATTTAAGGACTTAAGGTTTTAAGGTTGGGAGTTCGAATTCCCACAGAAACATTTTAAAAATAGAGACCAAATAATACACAGGGGGAAAAAATGGAGCAAAACGTAAAATATGATCAAATAACACCCGTAACCTTTTTAACTTGTGTAACCAGTATTTTTTTGTTGGGGATGGTGGCAATCCTAGCATTACCCCCTAATCAGGACACCCCCTAACCATTTTGGGGTGTGTATGATTTTATCACTTTTTATTAAATTTTCTTGGGAGATAAAGTGATGAAAAACCGCAAATCTGTCTTTTTTTATTTTTTTCCTGTTGTGCCATTCACCATATGGGCAAAATTTTTTAAATATTTTAAAAGTATGAGCATGTTTGCATGTGGCGATGCCCATAATGCTATTCTTTTTTATTTTTTTTATTTTGGGGAATGGGGGTGGTTTTAATTCTTAAGGTTTTTTGTTGCTGCATTAGTCTGTATAGAAATCACTACATCACAGTTCAGTGCTGCCATCTAGTGGCCTGAACTGGGATATACTAACAATGAGCCTGGAAGCCTAGTACAGGCTGTGGCTTATTTATAGAACAGAGTGCTTTCCCCAATCTCTGCTGGAATCCCACGCTTTCGATTTTTAACACTCTCAGATGCTGTGAGTGAGGGGAACTCATTGCTGCAAGGTGATGGGGCATGTGGCGTATTCTGGGGCCAAAAGGGTGAAGAACTATCTGCGGAGCTTCATGGGGTGTACTTCTGTGAGGGAGGGCTGGAATCAACAGAACGTTATTGTGTTGTTAGTACATTATTACAATATTTGGAGCGCCACTTTTGATTTTGCCCAGGGCCACATTTTGTCTAAAACCGGCCCTGGATGTCACTTCTCCCACCACACAAAGTGGCAAAAGCCATGTGGAAGGCTTGAGGCAATCATGCAAAACAAGAACATATGGGATCATTTATGAAACTGGTGTAAAGTAGAACTGACTTAGTTGCCCATAGCAACCAATCAGATTCCACCTTTCACAATCCATGGGCACCATCAGTGCAGCTGCCACGACGGATCCAGTCCGCACCACACCGCCCCGCAAAAAAATTGAACATGTTCTATTTTTTTTGCGGTGCGGAGGCACAGATAGAAAGCCCACGGAAGCATACCGTAGTGCTTCCGTGGGGTTCCATGCCTACGTTCCGCACCACATTTTGGACCCATTCAAGTGAATGTCTCCATATCCGTGATGCAGGGTGAACATAGCCGGTGCCCGCATATTGTGGCCCTGCTGTTTGCTGGGTGCATAGGACAGCAACCAAGGTAATAAAGGGAATAGGTGGATTGCAGTACCAAGACAAGTTAACAAACTACGTCTAGAGCAGGGATGCTCAACTTGCGGCCCTTTTTTAATTGAACAGGTTCAAGAATGGCATGAAAGTCTTTGTTAAAAGTAATATCACAATTTATGGGTCCGAAATTTTTGGAGACGGTCCGGGGATTTATTCTAATTGCCATGCCAATCCAGATGTAAGCACTGTACCTTTTTGTATTAAAGATTTAAAACTTTAATGTTCAGTCCTTGTAGCTCTAAACCAGGGATCTCAAACTCGTGGCCCTCCAGATGTTGCAAAACTACAACTCCCAGCATGCCCCAATAGCTGTAGGCTCTCCTGGCATGATGGAAGTTGTAGTTTTACAACAGCTGTAGGGCCACAAGCAGTGGCGTAGCTACCAGGGAAGCAGGGGAAGCAGCTGCTTCGGGGCCCAAGCTTAGAAGGGGCCCGGGAGCAGTCACTGTACTTGGTCAAACTGGGCCCCTGTCAGAGCAGCTGACTTCCCCTGCACCAAGTCCAGAGTCCTGCACTTTTCACCCCTTACACTGACCTGGACATCAGTGACATTGCTCCGCCTCTCCTGAGCATCAGGACGGTCCGATGTGGTCGGAGCTATCATAGCCATGCCCCTTTCCTACCTGCGATTCTTGCAGCCTGAACCTTCCATACCCAGCATGCTGAACATCAGTTGGATTGCCACAACTGCGCCAGTGATGTGAGTGACAGGGGAACTGGGGTTGTATTCAGCTTTCCCAGACTGTCCTCATGTCTCTGCACATGTGACATGCAGTACAGTAGGAAAGCTGGGTGACATTACATCATGAGATGTCATCCAGCTTCCATGCTATCCTGCATGGCACAAGTGCAGAGGCATTAAGAGGTATAGTGCTGGCCAAAAGTATTGGCACCCCTGCAATTCTGTCAGATAATACTCAATTTCTTCCAGAAAATGATTGCAATCACAAATGCTTTGGTAATAATATCTTCATTTATTTTGCTTGCAATGAAAAAGCACAAAAGATAATGAAAAAAAGTCAAATCATTGATGATTTTACACAAAACTCCAAAAATGGGCCGGACAAAAGTATTCGCACCCTCAGCCTAATACTTGGTAGCACAACCTTTAGACAAAATAACTGCGAACAACCGCTTCCGGTAACCATCAATGAGTTTCTTACAATGCTCTGCTGGAATTTTAGACCATTCTTCTTTGGCAAATTGCTCCAGGTCCCTGAGATTTGAAGGGTGCCTTCTCCAAACTGCCATTTTGAGATCTCTCCACAGGTGTTCTATGGGATTCAGGTCTGGACTCATTGCTGGCCACTTTAGAAGTCTCCAGTGCTTTCTCTCAAACCATTTTCTAGTGCTTTTTGAAGTGTGTTTTGGGTCATTGTCCTGCTGGAAGACCCATGACCTCTGAGGGAGACCCAGCTTTCTCACACTGGGCCCTACATTATGCTGCAAAATTTGTTGGTAGTCTTCAGACTTCATAATGCCATGCATACGGTCAAGCAGTCCAGTGCCAGAGGGAGCAAAGCACCCCAAAACATCAGGGAACCTCCGCCATGTTTGACTGTAGGGACCGTGTTCTTTTCTTTGAAGGCCTCTTTTTTTTTTTTTTTTTTTTTTTTTTTCCCTGTAAACTCTATGTTGATGCCTTTTCCCAAAAAGCTCTACTTTTGTCTCATCTGACCAGAGAACATTCTTCCAAAAAGTTTTTGGCTTTCTCCAGCCTGGCTTTTTTATGTCTCTGGGTCAGAAGTGGGGTCTTCCTGGGTATCCTACCATAGAGTCCCTTTTCATTCAGACGCCGAAGGATAGTACAGGTTGACACTGTTGTACCCTCGGACTGCAGGGCAGCTAGAACTTGTTTGGATGTTAGTCGAGGTTCTTTAGCCACCATCCGCACAATCTTTCGTTGAAATCTCTCGTCAATTTTTCTTTTCCGTCCACATCTAGGGAGGTTAGCCACAGTGCCATGGGCTTTAAACTTCTTGATGACACTGCGCACGATAGACACAGGAACATTCAGGTCTTTGGAGATGGACTTGTAGCCTTGAGATTGCTCATGCTTCCTCACAATTTTGCTTCTCAAGTCCTCAGACAGTTCTTTGGTCTTCTTTCTTTTCTCCATGCTCAATGTGGTACACACAAGGACAGAGGTTGAGTCAACTTTAATCCATTTCAACTGGCTGCAAGTGTGATTTAGTTATTGCCACCACCTGTTATGTGAAACAGGTAAGTAATAGGTGCTGTTAATTACACAAATTAGAGAAGCATCACATGATTTTTCAAAGGGTGCCAATACTTTTGTCCACCCCCTTTTTATGTTTGGTGTGGAAGTATTTCCAATTTGGCTTTTTGACAATTCTTTTTGTGGTTTTCCATTGAAGACAAATTAAATGAAGATATTATTACCAAAGCATTTGTGATTGCAATCATTTTCTGGAAGAATGAAACTGTAAAGACAGAAGGGCACTCAATATTTGGCTTATCACTTGAGTCCAAATGTATGATTAACCATATATTTATTTAAAATATTCCATCACAAATCTAAAAATAAACTAAAATTAACTCAGCACACATAAATGTACATATACCATTTGATCACACTCATATGCGTATTGGTATGGGGACCTTATAGCAATAGCACATACAGTTCTGTTGTCAGATGCATATAGTACTATCAGCACTTGTATTTCCTTTAAACCAGAGTATTTGCTGGCTAATTTAGATGTCCTCCATATGAGTAGATTGGTACAAAATGCAGGGTTATCGTTGGTATATGTCCGCTCTTTTTTTCTTTTCCCCTTTATAAAGACAGTCCGATATTCATCTTAATCAAATGCAGATATTAAAACAAGTATAGTTTAGGTTATTACATTACCACCTCGCCGATGTCATACTGCGTAGGTCTTCTTGCTAAACAATCTCGGTTAGACTCGTGGAGTATCGTGGCGTCCCACGTAACTCTACACGCAGTCTGTCTTTCCGATCACGTGGTACAGTCACGTGTCTTTGATTACACAGGTCCTAGACGGATTGCATACATGTAGGTCCTGGAAGGATGATAGCGAATACTTGTAAATATCTGCTTTGCTTCAGTTCACGCCGTCGGGCACTATATTCCCAACTAGTTGTATGTGCTGGCCAGCATTATTCACAGGCATCTATTTTCATCTGTCACATATCACAAATAGCCTTACAAAACCTAAATGCGTTTCGGAGCTTACTGCTCCTTCCTCAGTAGGTTAAGGCAATATGGAGTTGATCCTCCTTTTATATAGGTAACAATTGCATTTGGGGAGGGCTATCAATTAAATGATGTCATGGTAGCCGCCCATATGTTTAACATTGTATCTCCCAGTAACCAAAATCAGTTGCTGTGGTTTCTGTGCGTTTTATATACATTTCCTATCACATTCCCTACAGTTTACAAACGAACATTTTTCCAAAGAGTCACATTTCTAAAAAAAGCACATTTCATTAAAAGAAACACATTTCATTATTAAAAAATACATTATTAAAAAGATACATTATTAAAAAAAGGCATCCCCAAATCATTTTCAATATTTAGACCCTATTCATATAGGAAGTAAGGGTCATATGCGATACCTATAGGATTTTTTTTTTTTAATAAAAATTTTTTTACATATAGATAACGACTAGTATAACAGTGATATGATAATCTAATATGATAAGGAAGGAATAGTAATGGTGACATGGGGGTGGATGCTCTCCAGGGAGGGGAGATCGACATGCTGATAAACAGCCAGACGTCGATCTTCCGTCCTCAAAGAGCAACCACCCACTTCTATAGGAACCCAAAAATTTCCATCTCAGAGTTTAAACCTCTTGGGATTAAGGTGTCATATTCATAGATTTTTCTTGCTTCTGCCCTTGACATAGTTTTTATATGATCACCCCCTCTTCATGATCTAGCAACTTTTTCTAGTGCTGCAAAATAAATTATTTTCGTGGGGTCTTGTTTATGAACCTCTTTAAAATGCTTTGAAACAGCATGTGTTTCCAGACCCTTTTTAATGTTATTCACATGTTCTGCAATTCTAATTTTCAAATTTCGTTTTGTACGCCCAACATACTGTTTATTACATGTGCAACATATAATATATATCACGTCACACGAATTACATGTCAATGTCCCTTTAGATTTTACTTTGTCAAGGAATAGCAGCATTACAAAAACAACTAACAAAAACTAATTATTTAAAACCAGAACAAATCAATTTTATAGTACAGGGAGTATCCTTTATATTAGAGCATAATTATTTTAAATATGAAACTAACTATTATCGTCAATGTAGAGGTACCGCCATGGGCACCAGATTTGCCCCTAGCTATGCAAACTTATTTATGGCCCAATGGGAAGAAGAAATTATACAACCATTGTTAGGGGGCAGTCTGGTGCTCTGGCGGCGCTACATTGACGATGTGATCTTTATTTGGCAAGATACAGAGGAAAGTTTAGGGAAGTTCCTAGAATTGATCAATAATAATGAGAAAAATCTGAAATTTACAACTAATATAAGTAATAAAAAAGTGGAATTTTTGGATTTAAATATAAAAATAGAAAATGATAGAATAATATGTAGTACATATCAAAAGGAGGTCACAAGAAATAACTATATTCTCTTTTCAAGTGGACATCTCCCTAGTTGGCTCACCAATATTCCGGTGAGCCAGTTTAGGAGGATAAAGAGAAATTGCACTCAGGAGGAAGATTTTGAGCAAGAAACTGGAATATTAACAGATCAATTTCTGAAAAAAGAATATCCAGCCCCAATTGTAAAAAAGGCCCTTGACAAAGTAAAATCTATGAACCGAGATACCTTCTTTATTCCAAAAAATGAGAGTAAACATACAAGACCATAATTACAGAATAGTTCTCCCCTTTCAAACACAGTATAAAAAAGTGGAGAACATTATTAAGAAATATTGGCACCACTTATTGGGTGATAAGACAATAGGGTCTGCATTACCTAAAGTCCCCTTGATTTCATACACAAAAGTCCCCAATTTGGGTCTGAAAGTGGCCCCAACAATAAGACAAAAAAATAAATCAAAAGTAAGTTGGATGTCGATGGAAGGTTTTTTTTAGATGTGGGAAATGTAGTGGATGTAAAATATCTAAATTCCCAAGGAGAACTGTGGAATTACAGTCCACACAGAACAGTTTTAAACAAACTACTAAAGGGACATTGACATGTAATTCGTGTGACGTGATATATATTATATGTTGCACATGTAATAAACAGTACGTTGGGCGCACAAAACGAAATTTGAAAATTAGAATTGCAGAACATGTGAATAACATTAAAAAGGGTCTGGAAACACATGCTGTTTCAAAGCATTTTAAAGAGGTTCATAAACAAGACCCCACGAAAATAATTTATTTTGCAGCACTAGAAAAAGTTGCTAGATCATGGAGAGGGGGTGATCATATAAAAACTATGTCAAGGGCAGAAGCAAGAAAAATCTATGAATATGACACCTTAATCCCAAGAGGTTTAAACTCAGAGATGGAAATTTTTGGGTTCCTATAGAAGTGGGTGGTTGCTCTTTGAGGACGGAAGATCGACGTCTGGCTGTTTATCAGCACGTCGATCTCCCCTCCCTGGAGAGCATCCACCCCCATGTCACCATTACTATTCCTTCCTTCATTATCATATTAGATTATCATATCACTGTTATACTAGTCGTTATCTATATGTAAAAAAATTTTTATTAAAAAAAAAAAATCCTATAGGTATCGCATATGACCCTTACTTCCTATATGAATAGGGTCTAAATATTGAAAATGATTTGGGGATGCCTTTTTTTAATAATGTATCTTTTTAATAATGTATTTTTTAATAATGAAATGTGTTTCTTTTAATGAAATGTGCTTTTTTAGAAATGTGACTCTTTGGAAAAATGTTCGTTTGTAAACTGTAGGGAATGTGATAGGAAATGTATATAAAACGCACAGAAACCACAGCAACTGATTTTGGTTACTGGGAGATACAATGTTAAACATATGGGCGGCTACCATGACATCATTTAATTGATAGCCCTCCCCAAATGCAATTGTTACCTATATAAAAGGAGGATCAACTCCATATTGCCTTAACCTACTGAGGAAGGAGCAGTAAGCTCCGAAACGCATTTAGGTTTTGTAAGGCTATTTGTGATATGTGACAGATGAAAATAGATGCCTGTGAATAATGCTGGCCAGCACATACAACTAGTTGGGAATATAGTGCCCGACGGCGTGAACTGAAGCAAAGCAGATATTTACAAGTATTCGCTATCATCCTTCCAGGACCTACATGTATGCAATCCGTCTAGGACCTGTGTAATCAAAGACACGTGACTGTACCACGTGATCGGAAAGACAGACTGCGTGTAGAGTTACGTGGGACGCCACGATACTCCACGAGTGTAACCGAGATTGTTTAGCAAGAAGACCTACGCAGTATGACATCGGCGAGGTGGTAATGTAATAACCTAAACTATACTTGTTTTAATATCTGCATTTGATTAAGATGAATATCGGACTGTCTTTATAAAGGGGAAAAGAAAAAAAGAGCGGACATATACCAACGATAACCCTGCATTTTGTACCAATCTACCCATATGGAGGACATCTAAATTAGCCAGCAAATACTCTGGTTTAAAGGAAATACAAGTGCTGATAGTACTATATGCATCTGAGAACAGAACTGTATGTGCTATTGCTATAAGGTCCCCATACCAATACGCATATGAGTGTGATCAAATGGTATATGTACATTTATGTGTGAGTTAATTTTAGTTTATTTTTAGATTTGTGATGGAATATTTTAAATAAATATATGGTTAATCATACATTTGGACTCAGAGTGCCCTTCTGTCAGAGTGCCCTTCTGTCTTTACAGTTTCATTTTTGAAGTCTAATACGGTTGGGTGAACCGATTAGAAGCGAGCACCTATTCTATGTTTTTAGGTAGTGGTGAGCCTTCTGACCTAGTTACTTTATTTTCTGGAAGAAATTGAGTATTATCTAAAAGAATTGCAGGGGCCAGCACTGTATATTGTGTGTGCATCCATGTATTTGGACAGTGTGTGTATGAGTGTGTCCATGTATGTGGGGAGTGCGTGTATGAGTGCGTCTATGTATGTGAAGAGTGCGTCCATGTATGTGGAGAGTGCGTGTATGACTGCGTCCATGTATGTGAAGAGTGCGTGTATGACTGCGTCCATGTATATGGAGAGTGCGTGTATGACTGCGTCCATGTATGTGAAGAGTGCGTGTATGACCACGTCCATGTATGTGGAGAGTGTGTGGGGAGGGGGGGGCCATATAAAATTTGCTGTGGTGCCCAGTCAGTTCTAGCTATGCCTCTGGCCACGAGTTTGAGATCTCTGCTCTATACCATGGTGGAATCATAGGTTGGATTTATTGGACCGTTGTCTTTTTCTCAACCTTATCAACAATGATACTATATCATGATGCCATTTTAGAAGTGGAACCTCAGGAGATAAAGCCCAAGGTAGTTCAAGACACTGGGGCACATTTATTAAGACCAGAGTTTTTGATGCCGGTCTTAATAAATCCCTAAGCTGGCAGTGGTTCTGCCGAAAGTTAGGAAGAGGCATTGGCCTCTTAATAACTTTGTCAGATCCTCCACCGGTTCTAAATGTAAGAAAACCCATAGCTTTTCGAAGAATGGTGACTGAAAGCAGTGTGTTGGTTTGTACATGTTGTTGGTGGCAATAGATTGGCATCTCACCAGCTATAGAGAAGTGTGTGTGGGATGACTTTGGAGTGTTAGTTGTGCTCAATTTGCAGCCTGAGTGGATGGTGCATGCAAGATTGAGTGTATGGAGATAGATCACCCCTTGCAGTATATTACATCTTTTTATTAAATGTCTTCCACTCCATAAAAAAGAATAAATGTAAATAACTCAGAAATATGGGGCGTTAGCTTTGCTTTTTGAATTGCCTGTGAGTGTTTGACATACACGTACAGGCAAACTGGGTGGAGCAGGGGACCATACAAAATTTTGGCATGGGGCCCATGAGATAATTAAGCTTCAATGAGTGTTCATGTTGGTAGTTCAGAGATAAGGGCTACACATGGAGCCGCCAAAACAGTTCAGAGCAGAAAGTCTGCTAGTTTGCCAATGCACCTAACCCCTTCCTGACCAGCTGGTGCTAAGCATGGCGCCTGCTCCTGCAGACAGCAGGCACCATAGCTGCCAGGTGCCTGCTGTTTCATACAGCAGTGTTCCTCAACTCCAGTCCTCAGGGCCCACCCACCGGTAAGGTTTTCAGGATATCCTGAGTATTGAGCAGGTGATATAATTAGTATCCATGTATCATAACTTACCACAGGTATTCATTCTGTGGGATCTTCTCAAATCATGACCGGCAGGTGGGCCCTGAGGACTGGAGTTGGGGGAACACTGTCATACAATGTTGCAGCCAGTTGCAGACCTTTAACCTTTTAGATGCTGTGGTCAAGCGTAAACACAACATCTGATGGTGTTAAAACACGGAAGTACATGTTTCCAGGCTTAATATGGCTCCCCTTGGTAAAGACTGGGGAAGCCAGAGGCATTGTGTGGCAGCTTTAGGCCCCTTTCACACGGGCGTCATGGATTCAGTCCGGATGCGTTCCGGAAAATCTGCACGCAATCGCAATCAGTTTTGACTGCAATTGCGTACGTTCGTTCAGTTTTTTCCGTGCGGGTGCGAAGCGTTTTAATGCGTTTTTCACGCACGTGATAAAAAACTGAATGTTAACAAACAACATCTCTTAGCAACCACCAGTGAATCATGCATTGCATCTGCACTTGCGTGAACTGATGCATGAAAAACATCGCTCATGTGAAAAGCCCCATTGAAATGAATAGGTCAGAATTCAGTGTGGATGCAATGCATTTGCATCACGCATTGCATCCACGCGGAAATCTCGGCCGTGTGAAAGGGGCCTTAGTCCTCTGGAATAAACTGAAGCTGACGGACATTAGTTCCTATGGAGCCCCTGCCTGTAGCAGGGCTCCATAGGAAAACATTAAAATCCTCATACACTCCAATGCTAATGCAATGGAATGTATAAGAGAAGCATTCAAATGACTGCTTTATATAGTTCCCTGTGGGAACTGTAAAATAGTGTAAAAAAAAGTTTTGAAAAAGTCAAAATGGACAATTCGCAGTTTTGTGGTTGCTTCACCTTCCACAAAAAAATTAAGAAGTGATCAAAAATACTTGCATATCTCAATGAAAAGTACAGATCGCCCTGCAAGAAATGAGTCCTCACACAGGTCCTTACAGATAATGAACATAAAAATTATAGGGGTCAGAATATGGCAATGAAAAAATATATATTTTTAAAGTTTTTTTAAATTTTTTTCACTATTAAAATGCAAGAAAAACTATACATATGGTATTACCACAGAAAGGCAGGAATTAAAAAATGAAAATCATATAAAACTGTATAATAAAAAATTGTTAAGCATTTTTAATAAAGACTAGAGATGAGCGAGCACTAAAATGCTCGGGTGCTCGTTATTCGAGACGAACTTTTCCCAATGCTCGGGTGCTCGTTTCGAGTAACGAACCCCATTGAAGTCAATGGGAGACTCGAGTATTTTTTGCAGGGGACCAAGGCTCTGCCTAGGGAAGGCTGGGTGAAAACCTGGAAACATCAGAAAATGATGGAAACACCACGGAAATGGACAGGAAACAGCAGGGGCAGCATGCATGGATGCCTCTGAGGCTGCCTAATCCCACCATTACCCCAAATTCTCCTGCAACAGCCTGGTGGTTACCCTCATGGCAATTGTGCTCACCCAGACCAAGAAAGGCGAGGCACATGCCCATCACATGTTAGGGAAGCACCCAACTAGGTGCAACGGAGGTCCATCACCCATGCCCATGCTGGCACTGCTCTCCTATCCCCAGCCACACGATGCAGGCATAAGCCTGACACAGCATGGCGGTGACACCAACAAGTGACCAAGTTAGATGAGGTAGCAGGTGAGCCACCCAAAAATTTAGCCTGACGCAGCATGGCGGTGACAACAGAGTGACCGAGTTAGACTGAGGTAGCGGGAGGGGAAGCACGGATGGTAATTCGAGGAGGAGGGGTTGGAGGAAGAGGCATAGTAAGTCTGAGAAACCGTGACCGAGGTAGGCCCCCGCAATCCTCCAAGTGGGCAGTACATGAGCGGCCCCAGGGTCAGACTCGGTCAGAGTGACCGAGCTACACGACGGTAGCAGGTAGAGCACATTAAAAATTTAGCGTGGCCATGTATGTGGACGTTGAGGGCTTGTGCATGTAGGTGGGCTGAACTTTTTTTCTGCTTGCGCTCCAACGTCTGCTGTAATGACAGCTGGACGTTGCGCAGGGACACATTGGTGGACAGTGTGGAGGATCATGGAGGCGAAGGGGTGGTTTTCCGACGGGAGGCGCTCGTGTCGGGGTCCTGGGCTGGGGGTTGACCCGCAGAGGCAGCGAGTGACACAGGGGAAGGAGCAGTGGTGGAACCTGCATGAGGGGAACGGACGGCCTTGGTTCCATAGTGTTTAGCACTCGTATACCTGCGCATGCTGGTGCTGGTTAGGCTGGTAGTGGTGGAACCCCCACTTAAAAATTTGGCATCAACTGGTATGGCTGTCAACATTGAGCTTGAACTAGTGGGGCATGTGTGGTATCGATTCTTCTCAGTTTAAAATCGTATACGTCCCCTATCTTGGGACCATATATTTCATGGATTTTTCGAACACGGAAAAGGAAAAAGAGCTTGCTCTGGCCAGGGGAGTGTCTTTTCTACTGCAGCTAAGGGGACATGTCCATGCTCTGCCTATCACAGGTCAGGAGCCAATTAAAAGAACAACCAGAAAAAATCAGTTCAAAATCTAATACATCCCTTATCCGGGTAAATTGTTTGGAGAGAGGGCCTGTAGGTGGGGGGCAGGCTGGGGGTAAGGAGGTTGAGCTGGAAGAGCCAGAGGAGTGCCCCCTTGGCTAGCGTGTGTGGTGGTGACAACAGCCGGATGGAGTTCGAATGACGACACAGGACCCCAACTTAAAAATTTAGCATCAACCGGTACGGTTGTCAACTATGAAATTGATCAAGTGGGGCATGTGTTGTATGTATTCTTCTCAGTTTAATACCGTATATGGCACCTATCCGGAAAAATAGTTTGGAGAGAGAGGAAAAAGACGTATTTTTAAAAGTGACGTTCAGTATAGATCAGTTACAGAGAAAGAAAGGATTTTATGAAAGGGATTTGTATCACTGAGAGCAAAAGAACCTATTTTTTTACGTGACGTGCAGAATAGATCACTTGGAGATAAAAAGGGGAATATGCAGACTTGGGCTGCTATAGTGCAAGCCACTATGGTGGTGACAACAGAGTGAGCGAGTGACACTGCGGTAGCAGGCGAACCACATAAACATTTTTCGTGGCCCTGTATGGCGGCGGTGACAACAGAGTGACTGCGTTAGTATGCGGTAGCTGGTGAAGCACCCAAAAATTTAGCCTGACACACCATGGCGGTTACACCACCAATGACTTTGTCCGACTGAGAATGCAGTGAAATGGCTTTTGTTGACCCTCCAAAATTTTTTTTCTTTTTGGAGTACATAAAGTCTGCCCTCAGCAAAATATTTTTTTTTTAATGTCGGTACTTGCGCCTCCTGAAAAATTGTTTTGGACTGTCTGTTTGACGCTCCTGAAACATTGTTTTACACTGTCTGTAGTTGACACTGCGGAAAAATTGTTTGGAGAGAGGGCCTGTAGGTGGACCTCCGGAAATTGTTAGAGAGGGGGGACCCGGAAAATTGTTTAGAGAGAGGGCCTGTAGGTGGACCTCAGGAAAAATTGTTTGGAGAGAGGGCCTGTAGGTGGACCTCAGGAAAAATTGTTTGGAGAGAGGGCCTGTAGGTGGACCTCAGGAAAAATTGTTTGGAGAGAGGGCCTGTAGGTGGACCTCAGGAAAAATTGTTTGGAGAGAGGGCCTGTAGGTGGACCTCCGGAAAAATTGTTTGGAGAGAGGGCCTGTAGGTGGACCTCCGGAAAAATTGTTTGGAGAGAGGGCCTGTAGGTGGACCTCCGGAAAAATTGTTTAGAGAGAGGGCCTGTAGGTGGACCTCCGGAAAAATTGTTTAGAGAGAGGGCCTGTAGGTGGACCTCAGGAAAAATTGTTTGGAGAGAGGGCCTGTAGGTGGACCTCCGGAAAAATTGTGGTAAAAGAGTGCCAGTTGGACCTCTAAAAAATGGCCAGCGTTTTGGGTCAGCGTTAGGCAAAGACGACAAGGAGTAGGAGGAGTAGAGAAGAGGAATCGGATACATAAGTAATGTTAATCTTTAGCTGCTTTCCCCCGGAGGAGATTTGAATTCCGGTGAAATCCAGGCTTTGTTCATTTTAATAAGCGTCAGCCTGTCAGCGCTGTCAGTTGACAGGCGTGTACGCTTATCGGTGATGACGCCACCAGCTGCACTGAATACCCGCTCTGACAGCATGCTGGCGGCAGGGCAGGCCAGCACCTCCAAGGCGTACAGCGCCAGTTCAGGCCACGTGTCCAGCTTTGAAACCCAGTAGTTGTATGGAGCAGAGTGATCGGTCCGGACGTTGGTATGGTCAGCTAGGTACTCCCTCACCATCTTTCTATACAGCTCCCCCCTACTCTGCCTAGACTGGGGACAGGTGACTATGTCTTGCTGGGGTGACATAAAACTGGCAAAGGCCTTGGAGAGCGTTCTCCTGCCAGTGCTGGACAAGCTGCATGCTCGCCTCCTCTCCCCCGCTACTTGGCCCACAGAACCATGCCCTCTGCCGCTAGCGGCGTCAGATGGGAAGGATTGTTTCAGCTTGTGCACCAGGGCCTGTTGATATTGATTCACTCTCATACTCCTTTCCTCTACAGGGATGAGAGTGGAAAGGTTCTGCTTGTACCGTGGGTCCAGGAGAGTGAACACCCAGTAATCGGTGTTTGAAAAAATGCTTCTAACGCGAGGGTCACGGGATAGGCAGCCTAACATGAAGTCTGCCATGTGCGCCAGAGTCCCAACACGCAAGAATTCCCTCTCCTCACTGGCCTGACTCTCCATTTCCTCCTCCTCCTCCAAGTCCTCCTCTTCAGCCCATACACGCTCAAGAGTTAAGGACTGAGCACTGGTACCCTCTTCTGTCTCGCCGACATTCTCCTCCTCTTCCTCCTCATCCTCATCCCCCTCCTCCGATACGCGCTGAGAAACAGACCGGAGGGTGCTCTGGCTATCAAGCGACGTATCTTCCTCCACCGTCTCTTGTGACAAGCACAAAGCATCCGACTTCATGCTGAGCAGTGAGTTTTTCAACATGCAAAGCAGCGGGATGGTGAGGCTGATAATGGCGGCATCGCCGCTGACCATCTGTGTTGACTCCTCAAAGTTGCTCAACACCTGGCAGATATCAGACATCCACGTCCACTCCTCATTGTAGACTTGAGGAATCTGACTGACCTGACTACCAGTTCTGGTGGAAGTTGACATCTGGCAGTCTACAATTGCTCTGCGCTGCTGGTAAACTCTGGATAACATGTCTAATGTCGAATTCCATCTTGTGGGCACGTCACACAACAGTCGGTGAGCGGGCAGTTGTAGGCAGCGCTGAACTGCCCTGAGAGTGGCAGCATCTGTGGTCGACTTGCGGAAATGCGCACAGATGCGGCACACCTTGGTGAGCAAATCAGACAGATTGGGGTATGTCTTGAGGAATCGCTGAACTATTAGATTGAACACGTGGGCCAGGCATGGCACATGTGTCCGTCTGCCGAGTTGCAGAGCCGCCACCAGGTTACACCCGTTGTCACACACAACCATGCCTGGCTTGAGGTTCAGCAGTGCCAGCCACAGATCGGTCTGCGCCGTGATGCCCTGTAACATCTCTTATGCCTTTTGTCACCTAAGCTCAGCAGTTTGAGCACCGCCTGCTGGCGCTTACCCACGGCACTGCTGCTGCGCCTAGAGCTACCGACTGAAGGCGCCGTGCCCACGGATGGTAATTCGGAGGAGGAGGTGGAGGAGGAGGGGTCGGAGGAGGAGGCATAGTACGTCTGAGAGACCGTGACCGAGGTAGGCCCCGCAATCCTCGGTGTGGGCAGTACATGAGCGGCCCCAGGGTCAGACTCGGTCCCAGCCTCCACCAAGTTAACCCAATGTGCCGTCAGTGATATATATTGTCCCTGCCCGGCAGCACTTGTCCATGGTTAGTTGGACCTTCTCAGAAACAGCGTTGGTCAGGGCACGGATGATGTTCTGTGACACGTGCTGGTGTAGGGATGGGACGGCACATCGGGAAAAATAGTGGCGGCTGGGGACCGAATACCGAGGGGCAGCCACCGCCATGAGATTGTGAAAGGCCTCGGTCTCTACCAGCCTATAGGGCAGCATCTCTAGGCTCAGCAATTTGGAGATGTGGACGTTGAGGGCTTGGGCATGTGGGTGGGTGGAACTGTATTTCCTCTTGCGCTCCAGCGTCTGCTGTAAAGACAGCTGAACGCTGCGCTGGGACACATTGGTGGACGCTGTGGAGGATCGTGGAGGCGAAGGTGTGGTTTTCCGGCCGGAGGTGCTCATGTCGGGGTCCTGGGCAGGGGGTTGACTAGCAAAGGCAGCGAGTGACACAGGGGAAGGAGCAGTGGTGTGACCCGCAGGAGGTGAACGGCCTTGGTTCCATTGAGTGGGGTGTTTGGCACTCATATGCCTGCGCATGCTGGTGGTGGTTAGGCTAGTAGTGGTGGCACCCCTGCTGATCTTGGTGTGGCACAGGTTGCACACCACAGTCCGTCTGTCATCCTAACTTTCTTTAAAGAACCTCCAGACTTGCGAACATCTAGGCCTCGCCAGGGGAACTTCACTACGTGAAACAGTTGCTGCTGATGCACCAGCTCTGGCCCTGCTTCTCCCTCTGGCCACACCACTGCCTCTTCCAACCTGTTCTGGTGCAGCACTCGCCTCCGCCTCAGAAGCACTGTCGTCACTCGGCTTATCAACCCAGTTTGGGTGAGCCACCTCGTCATCCTCCGATTCCTCAGTCTGCTCCCCCCTCGGACTTCCTGCCCTGACAACAACTTCACCACTGTCTGACAACCGTGTCTCCTCATCGTCCGACACCTCTTTACACACTTCTTCCACTAAGTCAACATTGTCATCATCATCACCCACAGACTGCGACAGTTGGAAAACTTGGGCATCGGGAACGAGGTCAGCAGCAACCTGAGAAGTGGTTTGTGACTCTGGGAAGGGTCCAGAAAACAATTCCTGAGAGTATGCCGGATCACATTCCAAATTTTCATGGGAGGGGGCAGACTGGGGGGAAGGAGGTTGAGGTGGGGGAGCCAGAGGAGTGCTCCCTTGGGTAACGTGGGTGGACTGCGTGGAAGACTGACTGGTGGACAAATTACTTGAAGCATTGTCCGCAATCCACGACATCAGCTGTTCGCACTGTTGTGGTTTCAACAGTCCTCTACCACGTGTCCCTGTAAGTTGAGACATGAAGCTAGGGAGTGTAGCTCTGCGGCGTTCCCCTGCTCCCTCATCAGCAGGTACTGTCTCACCCTGCCCAGGACCACGGCCTCTGCCCCCTGCAGTAATTGAATGCCCACGCCCTCGACCCTTAGCCCTGGGGTTCAACATTTTCTGTATATAAGTGTATTATATAAAAAAAAAATAAAATAAATGGGCCTGCTGTAGTGAAACCCACAAACTTGTTCAATCTGAACAAGAAAATATATAGGTGGATAAGTTAGAGCAAAATTACGTATGTTATTACGTACCATGCAGTATGGAGCAATTACACTGAAACTATTAGATTAGGCAGACTTGGTCTGCTTAAGTTCAACCCAGACAAATGTCGCACAGAGATTTTTGTAATGTAGCTGTATCAGTGAGAGCAAAAGACCTTTTTTAATTAAGTGACGTACAGAATGTGTCACCTGGACAGAAAATATGGATTGTGGTTTGTGGTGACTGGACAGCTGAATTGTGACACACAGAATGGTTCCACACAGCTGTATGAAATGGATTTGTATCACTGAGATAAAACAACAAAAAAACTATTTTTATATATATATATATATATATATATATATATATATATATATATATATATATAATTTTTTTTTTTTTTTTTTTTTTAACGTGACGTGCAGAAACTATCAGAGAGCAAACTCAGCCCCTGCTGACTGTGGCTATTTTGGCTGCAACCCAGACAAATGTCGCACAGAGATTTTTGTAATGTAGCTGTATCAGTGAAAGCAAAAGACCGTATTTGATTGTGACATACAGTATGGGTCACCTGGACAGAAAATACGGATTGTGGTTTGTGGTGAGTGGACAGCTGAACTGTGACACACAGAATGGTTCCACACTGCTGTATGAAATGGATTTGTATCACTGAGATAAAACAATAAAAAAAAGGGTTATATATGGCGATAGCTGCACTACTAGTGCCAGCCAACCCAGCCAGGAGACAAAAAAAAATGTCTTGTAGCCCTTAGAAGGGCTTTTGAGATCACTCCTGCCTAACAGAGAACTAAATCCAGGCCCTAACACTCTCCCTGAAACGCAGCAACTCTGTCCCTAACGACATCCAGACAGCATCTGAGCCGAGCACCGCGGGCAGTCACTAGTATATTCCAGGGTCACCTGATCAGGCCAGCCAACCCCTGCTATCGACATGTAAGGGCCCCACGTGATTGGCTGAGTTTATAGGCGCCAAAAATTCAAAATGCGGGAGATGCCATTTCCTCGAGCATGGCGAGATACTCGTCCGAGCAGCGAGCACTTACGAGTACCGTAATACTCGAACGAACACCAAGCTCGGACATCTCTAATAAAGACCAACTTAAATTAGTTTTTTAGCAAAATACGTAAAATAAAGTACAATGAGTACATGAGTGCTCTCCATTATGTAAGCACAGCAGTCCGGATTGTGTTTTTCAGCACAGCTTTGAGAGCTGACAATAGGGTAACCGTGGGCAGAAGAAAAATAAAAAAAATAGTTATCTGGACTCCATATCTGCAGTATTATTTGTGTATTACCACAGATAGTCCGAAATCATGGAAACAGATTCCCTCTAAGGACCTAGCGATTTTTCGTTTTATCTTTTTACTCCCTGCCTTCCTGGAGCCACATAGCTGTATAAGGGCCCTTGCAGACGAGCGTGAGACACGCACGTCTCCCGCATCACGGGCCCTGGCTTCAACTCCCGGCACTGAACAGGGTTATATAGCATTATACTGATTTATGATGCTATGTAACCCATACAGTTCTGGAATGTGTTGGATAACACTAACATAATGCTGTTAGTGTTATCCAACACATTCCAGAACTGTAAGGGTTACATAGCATCATAAATCAGTATAACGCTATGTAACCCCGTTCAGTGCCGGGAGTTTAAATTTGTACTTTCTAATGGTGCCATTTTGTATTGCATATGATGTAGTGGAAAACAGGGAAAAGAATCCAAATGAGGTGGAATGGGGAAAACAAAACAGTAATTGACCATAGTTTTATGGGTTTCCCTATGCGGTAAAACTGACCTGTTAACCTCATTCTTTGTATCAGTACGATTATAGTGACGCTACATTAATATAGTTTTCCTTGTGTTTTAACACTAAAAAAAGAATAAAAATATTTTTTTTTCTTTCTATCGCCCTATTCTGACCCCCATAACCTTTTTATATTTACATCTGCAGAGCTGTGCAGGGGCTCATTGCTCATCTGTGGGATGATCTGCAGTTTTTGAAATAAATTTGGATTGTGTATAACTTTTTGATCATTTTTTATTAAATTTATTTGGGAGGTGAATTGACCAAAAAATAGAGTCTGTCATTTTGATTTTTTTTCTCTTACAGTGTTCATCGTATTGAAAAAATTCTATTATATTTTAAAAACTTTGTTTGACTTTTTTTTTACTTAAGTCCCTATGGGGGACTTGAACACTTGATCCTCTGATCACTTCTCCAATAGACTGCAATTATTTAACTACTTGCTTACTGCTGCACAACTTTATACATCAGGGCGGTAAGCTGTGAACTGCAACCTGCAGTATAAAAGCAGAGGTTACATTACGAACTGCCAGATCACTATGACCGCATTGTCATTCGATAGCTGTGGTCACAGTGAAGATCTACCACTTTGGCTGGGCTCCGGGCATCTGATCCCTGTGACAGACTGTTGCAGGGAAGAAAAGTTGGCAGGGGCGTACTTACTCAAGGATCTTAGCTGAGAGTGCCCCTGCTGGCTTTTCTTCCCTGCAACAGCCTGTCACTGGGATCAGATGCCCAGATACCACTTTGGATGGTTGTAAAGTTAGATGTGATCCTGATGTCTCTGTATGCTGGCCTGACTGACACAGGAAGGCATTAATTCCCTTTTTTTATATAAATAAATAGTAAAAAAAAAAGTTATAGCTACCATTATTAGTTTTAGCAATAGTATAGTAGACTATGTACACACACTTTTTTCCCGTGTAAAATATAAAAAGCATGCATATTTTTTTTAAGTATAAATTTTTTTTTTTTTTTAAGCCAAAAACTTGTCAAAATGTCCACACTTCCCCAAGATGAATACCTTAGGGAGTCAAAAATTGAAAAAAAAAATTCACTTTGAAAGAATTTCTAAGGTTTTGGCACTATACAATATCTGTACTGGCAGTATGGGGCCATATAATCAGCAATAGAAAAATCATCTAATGGCACAAAAAAGGAGGCAAGGCTCCATAGGAACATTACTGTGGCAAACCTCGGATCCTTCAGACAGCATGAAGTTGCCATAGCCTAATGGGGAAAGACCGCTTAAATGCTGTTATCGCTGATCATCAACATTGTCGCTGTGTATCTGCTAAGCGGGTACCATGTTTAAAGAACAAATTTCTGCCGTACGTGTATAATGGAGGTCCTTAAGGGGTTAAAAAGGACCTGTCACCACAAAATTCAGTGCAATCAGCAGGCAGCATGTTATAGATCAGGAGAAGCTAAGCAAATTGGTATATAGTTTGTGAGAATAGACTGTCCCTGTGTACATCTGACAGTTACCTCTGTATACACACTTAAACAGAAGAGCCACAGAAAGGCATAGAAGTGGATGTCCTTTGGCCACATCCCACACTGATGACTGTTTCATTGTGAGCGATGCCCTGCAGAACCGGATGATGAATGTCACACAACTCCAGGCACAATTTAAGGGAGGTGAGAGGCACCAAGAGTCATGTCAGACCATTTGAAACCGTTTACATCAGCGTTCTAGATGACATGCAAGGGTACCTGACCACACCACCAGGCACACGCGTCATCGTCTTCTATGGGCCAGGGAGCATCTATGCTGGGCGAGGGACCAGTCGGCTTCAGTGCTGTTCACTGATGAAAGTTGATTCACGCTGAAGAGAAATGATGGCCGCCAACAATGTTAGAGACGTCAAGGAGTGCGCTATTCATCAGCCACTGGTGTGCCTTTGGTGATGGTGGTGTTAGTGTGGGCAGGTGTGTAGTCAATACAGAACTGCCCTACACTTTGTGAATGGTACAGTGACAAGCCCATACTACTTGAATAACATTAATCCAGTCATCGTGCCTCTGCATGAACAACACAGGCCTAATTTCATCTTCATGGCCGACACTGCACCTGCTCATCGAGGTCTTTCAGGCTGATGGAGATTGTGGTACCTCTAAAGGAGTGTCCTGCACTTTCTCCAGACCTGATTCTATCGAAAACCTATGGGATCAGCTAAGTCGCCATGCTTGTAACTCTATACCCTAGAACAGGGGTAGGGAACCTCCGGCTCTCCAGCTGTTGTGAAACTACAATTCCCAGCATGCTTCATTCATTTCTATGAGAGTTCTTAGAAGAGCAGAGCGAGTATGCTTGCTGGGAGTTGTAGTTTCACAACAGCTGGAGAGCCGGAGGTTCCCTACCCCTGCCCTAGAACCTCAATGACCTGAGGGCCGCCCTTCAAGAAGAGTGGAATGCCATGCCTCAGCAGACAATAAGTCGATTTGTGAACAGCATGAGACATCGTTGTCAAGCTGTAATTGATCCTCAAGGCCACATGACAACTTACTGAGACACTGACATTTTTTGTGGGGGTATACCCACTACTGTTGTTGACTTTTGATTTAATAATTGTTTAGGATGAGGAAATCACCACTGCATGCTCCTACTTAAATGTCCTACTTTCATGGTATAATATCACTGTAGCAGGGGCGTAGCTATAGGGGAAGCAGGGGAAGCAGCTGCTTTGGGGCCCAGACCCACAAAGTGCCCCCTCAGGAGGGAGACTAAAAGATTTTATTGTCAGGGCTCCCTCAACAGTATTATACAATGACATTATATACAGTGACACTATGGGAAACGGATGGAGCAGCTGTCAGGCCTTGTCTGGGGGAGCTCAATCTTGACTAGCCACAAGAGTGAGGGTTGCATATGAGTTGGGGGTTGCAAAGAAGTTTCTGGGGGGGCCCCGTTCAAAAATTTGCTGTGGGGCCCAGTTAGTTGTAGTTACGCCACTGCACTGTAGCGTAAACTGTTTATGTTTTACATAAATTTCAACTGAAAGCCAAATACCCCTAACTAGTAGTTGTCAATCACAAGTTTTACAGAATCTTTACCCACATACATACTGTATATCATATATATCAATCTAATAAATAAAAATTAAAACAATATTTGTCACACACGTTATGCTATTAACAACATGATCGCATTTAACAAATTTAAATGACAAACCAGCATTTTCATGCAAAGTTTGTTTGCAATTGTTTAATCTAAGGGTGGGTTCACATCAGCGTTATGCTTTCCGTTTGTGTTTTCCGTTATAACATGGTTATAACGGAAAATAACGGAAACCATAAGACGGAAGTCAAAACGGAAGCCTTTAGAGGCTTCCGTTTTGATCCGTCATAATAGAAGCCTATGAGAATCATAACGGATCCGTCTGAGTTCCGTTATGCTGAACGGAAAACAAAGTCCTGTCGACAGGACTTTGTTTTCCGTTTTGCATAACGGGAACCAAATGGATCCGTTATGATTCTCATAGGCTTCTATTATGACGGATTAAAACGGAATGCCTCTAAAGGCTTCCGTTTTGACTTCCGTCTTATGGTTTCCGTTATTTTCCGTTATAACCATGTTATAACGGAAAACACAAACGGAAAGCATAACGCTGATGTGAACGAGCCCTAAGGTACACAAAAAAACATCCTGCATGGAAAACTTAGCACAGATGCGATCAATAATGGACAGTACTGATTGGCTCTCAGCGGTTGCAGGGCACAAAAACTGTAGTATCAAAATGTACTAAATTTACTAATATCTATATTTTTTTATTAAAAGTGCCAAAAAATGAGCACACATAAGAAAACACACGTACAAAAAAACAGGTGTTGATCAGTGATATACATACTGATCAGCATTTGGCAATCACAGCACGCACACAGAAAAACTGATGCAAGGCTGGAAACAAAAAAAGACAAGAAAAAAACTTACAAAAAAACGGTCAAGTATAGAGTGTTCTCTCTGTTTCTCTAGCACAACCACAGTCTATAGCATCAGTCAATCACATCACTAACATGGGATGCTAAACACTCCTGTCTAAGGTCTTATTCACACATCTGTGTTTGGTGGGTGATTTCCATCAGTGATTGTGAGCCAAAACCAGGTGCAGGTCTAAACAAAGAACAAGTGACGATATTCCCCTTATACCTTATCTATGTGTAGGCTTCACTACCGGTTTTGGCTCACAATCACTGATGGAAATCACCGACCAAACACTGATGTGTGAATAAGGCCTTACCTAGTGTTATTTTCAGCGGGAAAGCTGTGATTGGCTGCAATTAGGCACTGATTATTGTTGCACCACACACGTACAACGCTGGGTGAGACACCACTTCTCAGACCTGTACATGTATGGTGCTGGTGAATGGGTTAATGTCAAGTCTATGTCCACCTTTGCAAGCAAAGTTTATTAAATTCTTTCAATTTCCATATAAAATTAAAAATTAATCAACTTTCCAATAGTTGTTAAAGTTTTCCTATTGTTTTCTTTAGAGGTTAGTCTTGTCAGTAAGTGTGGTGCTTCTTTGGCTTACTAGACAAGATATGCAGGGGCATAGCTAAAGGCGCATGGGCCATGGTGCAAGAGTTCAGTGATCGGTGGCAAGGGGCAAGGAAACACACCTTTCTGCTGCCTGAGGCAAAAATTGAATTGTTCTATGTCAGGACCCCATATCAGACCCCCATTAGACCTCCATGTCAGACCCTGTCTCAATATCAGACCTCAGATAAGACCTCCATTAGACCTCCAGACCCCCATTACACCTCTCAGACCTGACCACATTAGACCCCCAATCATACCCCCATTAGACCACCAGACCCCCACTAGACCTCGAAACCCACATATCTGACCCCCATTAGACCTCTCAGTCCCCCAATCAGACTTCAAAATAAATAAAGTAACTTACCTCTCCTGCTCTGCGGCTCCTCTCCATGCCTGGCTGTCTCCTCGTTCTCTTTTCAGGGCCCACGCTGCAGTCATCTGACTTCCTGCAGCGTCACGTCATAGTGTGCTCTGTACTTCGTGACGCTGCAGGCAGCCAGGACACAGCAGCGTGGGACCTCAGAAGAACAAGCAGGAGGAACGGTAAGTACAGTGCTTCATGCCCCGCCTCCTGCATACTAGTGAGCACTTCCAGTATTCCCTTTATAAGACATATTTCCACATATGTCTGTAATTGTACATTCATTTGTAAATGGGTGACAGTTATGACCATTCTTAGCAGTCACGCTGCAACTGTCAAGATGAGAGAATAATAGCAACTAAAGCACTTAATCAGTACCCTGAAATTGCATTGCCGTGCCATGATTTGTCATGACAGCGCGAACTTAAAGAGGTTGTCTCACTTATCATTAAGAGAAAGTTAATACAAGGCACTTAAACTAATGTATTGTGATTGTCCATGTTGCCTTCTTTGCTGGCTTGATTCATGTTTTCATCACATTATACACTGCTCATTTCCATGGCTATGACCCCCTGGCAATCCAGCAGTGGTGGTAGTGCTTGCACACTATAGGAAAAGGCGCTCTGGAGGCTGGAATTGTGGGAGCGCACAAAGAAGAGTGCTTTTTCCTATAGTGTGCAAGCACAACCACTGCTGCTGGATTGCAGGGTGGTTGTAACCATGGAAATGAGCAGTGTATAAATGACGCCAGCAAAAGAAGCAATATGGACAATAACAATACATTAGTAAGTGTCTTGTATTAACTTTTGCTACATAATAAATGCTACAGTATTTGCAGAAGGTCAATCACCACATACGCCATCTTTGTAAACCAATTCGATTCTGCAATGAAAACATCAACTCATCCCGCAGAAAAATAAAAAAAAATATGGCTCTCAGAAAACGGTGACACAAAAACAGCATTTTATTTTTCAATACGTGCAAGATTGCAAATAAAACAAAATTAAAAATTAGGTGTCGCTGTGTCCGTAACCACTGACTGATAAAAATATTGCATGATCTACCCCATCAGCAGAGTTGCACCCTAGCCTTTCTGCTGCCTGAGGTGAAAATTGAAACCGCGCACTAAACCCCCCCCCGCGCCCCCACTGATACCAACTTCTCAACATAACCCCTTCTCTCCTAACATTGCATATATCACTACTAGAGTTGATCGAACGTGCTCGTAACGAGCACTGTAGTGCTTGGATCCCCTGGGCTCGCATGCCCGCAGACATCCGGATCCGTCCTTACCTGACTGTAAGTCAATGGGGGCGGATCCGTTTGGTATGACACACTCGTGTGTCATACCAAACGGATCTGTCCCCACTGACTTAGTCGGGTGAGGAGGACGGATCTGTTTGGTGTCACACACTAGTGTGTGATACCAAACGGATCCGTGCCCATTGACTTACAGGCAGGTGAGGACGGATCCGGATGGCTGCGCAGCGGAGCGCAGGGGATCCGAGCAGTACAGTGCTCGTTACGAGCACGTTCGATCAACTTTAATCACTACAAAACATATAGGGTAATAAAGCACGCCATACCTCGTACGTCCAGTAGTGACATCTCCTCTGATGTAGATGTTCTCTTTCCTTATCTTCTCCATTCAGACCAGACCACATGATGATTTTTCAGCCATTTCTCCTCTCTGCAGTTTGACAAAAAACATCTTTAGTTTCCTACTTTTCCATCATTCTTCTGGAAAAATCATCCTATCACCTCAAATAATGTGCCTACTGTGCTCCCCAATATTATACTGCAGAAACCCCTGAAAATACTATTACCATGTAGATAGTGCCCTTCAATAATTATTGGCATGCAGTGTCCCAAAATAACTGCACCCAGCAAATAGTGTCCCTGACACTAATAATGTAAACATAATGTCCCCCAAAAATAATTGTGCTAATCCACATAGTAATAGTGCTCCCCACATAGTAATAGTGCTCCCCAAAGTCCCACCAAGAGTAATAATTCTTTGCTAGAGCACACTTGGTAGTAAAAGTGCTCCTACAGTGCCCCCAATGTGCTCCAGAAGTAATAATTTTCCCATAGTGCCCATACTACTAATTATGTTCCCCATGGTCCACTAGTAGTAATAAAGCCCACCAAAATGTCCCCCAGTAGTAATAATTCTCCTTATAATGTGAAAAATGAGTAGAAAAATGCCCCCTTAAAATGAGTACAGTACAAAAATGCCCCCTTATAATGTGTGCCAGTGCAAAAAATTCTCCCTTTCAATGCCCGCAGTTGAGCTAATGTCCGCATAGTGCCCCCATAATATGTGCCAGTATAAAATACCCCTATATAATGCCCCCAAGTCAATGCCCCCATAATGTGCCAAAATATCCCTATATAGTGCTGCTCCCCCTTCCCCATAGTGCTCCCCATAATGTACCAGTATAAAATGCCCCTATATAATTCCCCAGTTAGATGCCCTCAGTGTCCCTGATAATTTGCCAGTATAAAATCCCCCTTCTTAGTGACCCCAGTAGATACCCTCATAGTGCTCCTCTTTCCCAATTCCCCATCGTACCCCCATAATGTCTCAGTATAAAATGCCCCTATATAGAGCCCCCCATATAAAATACCCGTTCTTTGTGCCCTCAGTAGATGCCCCCAATAATGTGCCAGTAAGAAGTGCCCCTAGATGCCACCATAGTGTCTCTCCCCCCTTCCCCATAGTGCCCCCATGTAAAATACCCCTATTTTGTGCCCTCAGTAGATGCCCCCATAGTGACCCCCAATAATGTGGCAGTAAGAAGTGCCCCTAGATGCCCCCATAGCGTTCCTCTCCTGCATTGTGTGCCATATAAAAAAAATAAACACAAATTCTTAGCTCCATGCCGCTTTCAGCGATGTGATGCAGGTCTATTCCAGCCTTTGTACAGCACTGTATGGCTCAGGCTCCACCTTAACGTTATCACGCCTCTTGCACCGGCCTCCGATAGGCTGCAGGCCTGGTGCCTGCAGCCTATCAGAGGAACGTGGAAGAGAGATGCCTCTCCTTTGCCCCGCAGCACATCGATCTGTATACCTGTACTGAGGACGGTGATAAAGTCAATATAGAGATGAGCACTTCCACAATTCCCCTAAAGTGAACGTCGTGAGTGTCAAAATAGCCATTTTTTGCCTTACAAAAAGTATAGTAGCAAGCAAACAAAAATATCAACATATGATACCAATGAACACATCAATTCATCCCCCAAAAATGAGCCCCCACACAAGATGATCGAAAGAAAAAGAAAAAAAAATATGGCTCTCAGAAAATGGAGACAGAAAAACAGGATTGTAAGATTGTAAAATAAAAAAAGCCGGTATCGCCACCTCTATAACTTCCAGCTCTATAAAAAGCTCACATGATCTAACCTATCAGGTGAACACTGTAAAAAAAACAGCCATATTTTTGTCACTTTGCCTTATAAAAAGCGTAATAGCGAACAATCAAAAAGGACTATGAACACCAAAATGATACCAGTGAAAACATCAACTCATCGTGCAAAAAATTAGCCCCCACACAAGACGATCAGCAGATAAATAAAAGAAAAATGACTCAAAAAATGGTTACACAAAAACGGGATTTTTTTCAGTGGTAAAATGTAAAAACATTATATAAAATTGATATCTCTATAATCATACTGACCAACAGGATAAAGATAATGTATAGCAATATGGTGCCCACAAACCAACTCATCAAAATATGGTATGCAAAAGCCAAAGGGTGGTCTTCCCCTTCTGAACCCTGCACGTCAGTCTTAATAACCCCTATAGCTGTCAGTGAATCGGCCTTATGAAGAGGTGCCGGCCTCATAACTTCGGCGTATCCAGCACCAGTCCAAATGTAAGCAAGTTTCCTTGCTGGCTTACATTTAGACCATTATGTACACTTAAAACAATATATTAGTAAGTGGCTTGTATTAACTTTCTCTACATGATAAATGCCACTTACTGAAGTGAGACAACCCCTTTAACCCCTTAACGCCGAATGACGGCTTATCCCGTCATGGGCAGGAGCCGCTTGCCGCCCCATGACAGGATAAGCCGTCATGGCATTAAACTGTCACCATGTCTGATGACATGGTGACAGTGCTGAGACCCCGGCTGTTACTTACAGCCAGGGGTCTCAGCTAACCAGCCCGGGACCAATGGGGGCGGTCCCGGGCTAGCGATCGCTGTGATTGGCTAGTCTGTTCAGACTAGCCAATCGCAGCGATCGTGCTGCAATAAACTGTAAAATAAAAAAAAAATAAAAAAATTTGCAATATACTATATATTCCCCCCCATCCACCCCACTGTTTACTTTGATGGCCGTTTGGGTGGGTGGGGGGGATATATAGCTAGCGGGCGGGTGAGCGATGTGCGGGCGGCTGCGGCGAGAGTGCCGCCCGCAATTTCAGGATGGCCGAGCGTTATCAAGCAGAGTATCAGCATACAGCTGATACTCTGCTTGAAACTTCTGACATCGGTGCTGGCACCGATGTCAGCAGTTTAACCCCTTCCATGCCGCGGTCCGTAGGGACCGCTGTATGGAAGGGGTTAACAGGGAGGGAGCTCCCTCCCTCTCCCATCGGGCGCTGGCAGCGCCGATGGTGTGGCCAGATGAGAGGGAGGAAGCTCCCTCTCCCTTCCATCGGGACGCTGCTCTGCTGTGGCAGCGTCCCGATGGTTACCATGGCAACCAGACGCTTTCAGAAGCGTCTCGGTTGCCATGGTGTAAGCTAAGCCTCATCAGGCTCCTGCTAAAGGTAGGAGCCTGACAAGGTTTAGCAACAGTGAAAATGCACTGCAGTACACTATACAGTGTACTGTAGTGTATTATAGAACAATCAGACCCACTGGATCTTCAAGAACCAAGTGGGTCTGAGTCTAAGAAAGTGTAAAAAAATTTAAAAAAAAGTGTTAAAAAAATCCCTTTTTCCCCCCAAAACTCAAATTTGAAATTAGTAAAAAAAGATAAAAAATACCCCAAGCATGTTAGGTATCGCCACGTTCGTAACAACCTGCTCTACAAAAATATCACATGTCCCAACCCCTCAGGTGAACACCGTAAAAAAATAAAAATAAAAACAGGTTCAAAAAAGCTATTTTTGTCACTTTACATCACAAAAAGTGTAATAGCAAGCGATCAAAAAGGCGTATGCCCCTCAAAATAGTACCAATCTAACCGTCACCTCTTCCCGCAAAAAATGAACCCCTACCTGAGATAATCGCCCAAAAAATAAAAAAACTACAGCTCTCACAATAGAGACACTAAAACATGGATTTTTTTTGTTTCAAAAATGAAATTATTGTGTAAAACTTAAATAAATTAAAAAAACTATACATGTTAGGTATCGCCACGTCCGTAACAACCTGCTCTACAAAAATATCACATGAATTAACCCCTCAGGTGAACACAGTAAAAAAAAAAAAAATAAAAACAGGGTCAAAAAAGCCAATTTTTGTCACTTTACATCACAAAAAGTGTAATACCAAGCGATCAAAAAGGCGTATGCCCCCCAAAATAGTACCAATCTAACCGTCACCTCTTCCCGCAAAAAATGAGCCCCTACCTGAGACAATCGCCCAAAAAATAAAAAAACTACAGCTCTCACAATGGAGACACTAAAACATGGATTTTTTTTTGTTTCAAAAATGATATTATTGTGTAAAACTTAAATAAAATTAAAAAACTATACATGTTAGGTACTGCCACGTTCGTAACAACCTGCTCTACAAAAATATCACATTAGTTAACCCCTCAGGTGAACACAGTAAAAAAAAAAAAAAAAAAAAAAACAGCCAGAACAGCCATTTTTGTTTACCTTGCCTAACAAAAAGTGTAATATAAAGTGATCAAAAATCATATGTTCCCCAAAATAGTATCAATAACACTGTCACCTTATCCCTTAGTTTCCAAAATATGGGCACTTTTTGGTTGTTTCTACTGTAGGGGTGCATCGGGGGGGCTTCAAATGGGACATGGTGTCTCAAAACCAGTCCAGCAAAATCCGCCCTCCAAAAACCATCTGGCGCACCTTTCCTTCTGCGCTTGGCCATGCGCCCATACAGTAGTTTACAATCACATGTGGGGTGTTTCTTTAAATCGCAGAATCGGGGTAATAATTTTTGAGGTTTTTTTTGCTATTAACCCTTGATTTGTTACAGGAAAAAATGGATTAAAATGGAAAATCTGCAAAAAGAGTGAAATTTTGAAATGTCATCTCCATTTTCCTTTAATTCTTGTGGAATACATAAAGGGTTAACACAGTTTGTAAAATTAGTTTTGAAAACCTTGAGGGGTGTAGTTTCTAAAATGGGGTCATTTATGGTGGTTTCTATTATGTTAGCCCCACAAAGTGACTTCAGAACTGAACTGGTGCTTAAAAAAATGGTTTTGGAAAATTTCTAAAAAAATTTAAGAATTGATTCTAAAATTCTAAGCCTTCTAACATCCCCAAAAAATAAAATTACATCTACAAAATGATGGCAACATAAAGTAGACATATGGGACATGTAAAGTAATAACTATTTTGTGAGGGATCACTATCTGCCTTAATAGCAGAGAAATTCAAAGTTTGAAAATTACAAATTTTTCCAAATTTTCTGTAAATTTAGGATTTTTTTATAAATAAAGGTGATTTATATTGACTCAAATTTACCACTGTCGTGGAGTACAATGTGTCACGAAAAAACAATCTTGGAATCAGTCGAATCGGTGAAAGAATCCCAAAGTTATGAATTGATAAAGTGACACATGGCAGATTTTAAAAATGTGGCTTCGGCATTAAGTGTAAAAGTAGCTTCGGCCTTAAGGGGTTAATAAATGACCCCCCATTGTTTATGTAGATTCTAATAATTTTGAGCTGGAGAGGGTTCAGAGGAGGGCAACTAAAGTAATAACTGGAATGGGTGGACTATGTACCCAGAAAGATTATCAAAATTAGGGTTATTTACTTTAGAAAAAAGACGACTGAGGGGAGATCTAATAACTATGTATAAATATATCAGAGGTCAGTACAGAGATCTCTCCCATGATCTATTTATTCCCAGGACTGTGACTGTGACGAGGGGACATCCTCTGCGTCTGGAGGAAAGAAGGTTTGTACACAAACATAGAAAAGGATTCTTTACAGTAAGAGCAGTGACACTATGGAACTCTCTGCCTGAGGAGGTGGTGGTGTATTTTTGGAGGGTAATAATATTACAGGTTATAGTTACTAGAGATGGGTAGTTGATCCAGGGAGTAATTCTGATTGCCTGATTGGAGTCGGGAAGGAATTTTTTTCCCTAATGTGGGGAAAATTGGCTTCTACCTCACAGGGGTTTTTTGCCTTCCTCTGGATCAACTTGTGGGAAAACAGGCCGAACTGGATGGACAGATGTCTTTTTTCGGGTCCTTATAAACTCTGTTACTATGTATTTTGAATAACACATACTGGAGATTAAGTGGTTTGTGGAAGGTGAATTGTGTATTTTGCTTTACTCATTAGTGGTGTTGGTAAAACCCCAACTAAAATGATCCAACTAAGAATATCGTTCAAACTAAGAGCAATTTGTGAATGTTATTTGTATATGTATGTATTTGTTACATACGTATACAAATGTTATAGTAAATATATTGGATAGATAATTAGGAGTCTTTTTCACTGCATAATATGCAATGTGACTCATTTACACTTTTTTTACGCTGTTTTGAGACCTGGCATCATAGGAGAAATAGTTCTTTTATATCATATTCCTAATTAAGAGTAATTCTGAATATTGTGATTTATCTGAGGTCAGTGAGAGCAAGCATAAGGGTATGATCACACGGAGTGGTCATGTCATGGTTTGATGTGGCCCTTTTGGCTGTGTTTGAGTACCACACAGCCAAAAGGGCCACAGCAGGCTCTAATTAAACTACTGAAGCCCACACTATTCAGTGCCTCTGTATTGTTAATGGCTCATTGTTAATGGCTCAGCTCAGCTTCAATACCACACGGCCATTAACAATACAGACCCACTGAAAAGTGTGGTCTTCATTAGTTTAATTACAACCTGCTGTGGCTATTTCAGCTGCAAGGTACTCAAACGCAGCATAGTCATGTTACAAACATAATGGTACCTGCATAATGGAGCAGCAACATGTACATGTGCCCGTATGGGAGCAGTAGTTCCAGTGGTGTAGCGTGGGTTGCCAGCACCCGGGGCAAGCCATGTATTGCGCCCCCCCAACCTGTAGATACGCCACTTTTTACAGATAATGTAGTAGTCCTATGTAACACCACAGATAATACAGTGATAATTATCTGAGTACAGATATTGTAGTAGATGGGTGTGAGACCACAGAGTTCAGAACACGCACAGTGTGTCCTAAAATTTTGGGCCAGGATGCGGCAGGATGTGGGCCATATTCTCAATACACCCCCCAACCCTACTGTGAAACAAATATGTGTTTGGGTATTACATACATCACAACAAAATATAGGAGAATACTGCACCACATACCTCTTACATCCAGTGACATCTCTTGTGATGTAGACTTTCCTCAACATCTTCATTCGGAGATCGGACCATCATTATACCTTCTTTCAGCCGCATGTCGTCTCTACAGAGTTTCACAGAAAAAATGATTTGATTCCTTACTTTACTATCATCCTCCCCCTTCTGGTGCCTCAACACTGTCGTCCTGCTGCTCCCCAATACTGTGCATGAAAAAAAATCAACCCTATGCAAAGTGGACCGTGGGGCACACAATATATATAACTATGTCTATATCATAGATGATAGTAACCACCTCGCCACCTGCAATCAACTGGCTCAAAAATGAAAATAACCGTACCAGCTCCCAAAGAAAAAAAACAACACTTAGTGTCTATAAAAAGACGAATGTATGAAAGTACAAAATTCTTTATTACATCACATAAAATAAATAAAAAATTCATGTTATAAAGGGAGGGTGACAGTGCATGAAAACACCATCCCTAGCCAATATATGAAAGACCATGATAATATATTGGACAATAATAGGGATGAGCGAACTTTGGAAAAGTTCGGTTCGGCGAACTTTCGTGAAGTTCGGATTCGTACGAACCGAACCTAAAACGAACCTTGCTATAATGGCTGAATAATTGCAGCTACAATAGTGGGAGTCTGATAGGGTATAGTTTCGTTTAGTTGCAGTTGCTATTACAATGAAAAAAGTTGAAAAAATCAAAGTGCAAAAATAGTCGTCGACAGCCGGGTCGACAACATTTGACAGCATTAAAGATGTCCGCTGGAGCAGTCCATGTCATGCCAGAGCACCAAAAACACACGGTAGATCGTGACACCAGCCCAAGAATAGGCTGCGTTGAAGTCGATGTGGTCTCAGTGACATCACAGGTCAGAAGACAGACAGGCGTACCATTTAATTAGACCTTGTGCACCACAGAACAGGTACACATTAGCCAAGGTGTAAGTGATTACACGGGACATAGGACACAAAGTGCAAGTTGGCAACACCGGCAGCATTGCCTTGGACCCAGTAGGGTGGAAAACAGACATTTGACAGTGGAACCAGCAGCAGTAATAGTACTGTATTGGACCCAGTATGGTTGAGAACAGACAATTGACGGAGGAGGAGGAGGCAGCAGCACTTGATTGCACCCAGGCCAGTACCGTTGAGAACAGACAATTGACGGAGGAGGAGGCAGCAGCACTTGATTGCACCCAGGCCAGTATGGTTGAGAAGAGACAACTGACGGAGGAGTAGGCGGCAGCACTTGATAGCACCCAGGCCAGCATGGTTGAGAACAGACAATTGACGGAGGAGGAGGCAGCAGCACTTGATAGCACCCAGGCCAGTATGGTTGAGAACAGACAATTGACGGAGGAGGAGGAGGCAGCAGCACTTGATAGCACCCAGGCCAGTATGGTTGAGAACAGACAATTGACGGAGGAGGAGGAGGCAGCAGCACTTGATAGCACCCAGGCCAGTATGGTTCAGAACAGACAATTGACGGAGGAGGAGAAGGAGGCAGCAGCACTTGATAGCACCCAGGCCAGTATGGTTGAGAACAGACAATTGACAGAGGAGGAGGCAGCAGCACTTGATAGCACCCAGGCCAGTATGGTTGAGAACAGACAATTGACGGAGGAGGAGGCAGCAGCACTTGATAGCACAAAGGCCAGTATGGTTGAGAACAGACAATTGACGGAGGAGGAGGAGGCAGCACTTGATAGCACCCAGGCCAGTATGGTTGAGAACAGACAATTGACGGAGGAGGAGGCGGCAGCAGCACTTGATAGCACCCAGGCCAGTATGGTTGAGAACAGACAATTGACGGAGGAGGAGGCAGCAGCACTTGATAGCACCCAGGCCAGTATGGTTGAGAACAGACAATTGACGGAGGAGTAGGCGGCAGCAGCACTTGATAGCACCCAGGCCAGTATGAGTTGAGAGGAAGACAGACAGGTTGAGAGGAGGAGGAGGAGGCAGCACTTGATAGCACCAGGCCAGTATGGTTGAGAACAGACAATTGACGGAGGAGGAGGCAGGCAGCAGCACTTGATAGCACCCAGGCCAGTATGGTTGAGAAACAGACAATTGACGGAGGAGGAGGCGGCAGCACTTGATAGCACCCAGGCCAGTATGGTTGAGAACAGACAATTGACGGAGGAGGAGGCGGCAGCACTTGATAGCACCCAGGCCAGTATGGTTGAGAACAATTGACGGAGGAGGCAGCACTTGATAGCACCCAGGCCAGTATGGTTGAGAACAGACAATTGACGGAGGAGGAGGAGGCAGCAGCACTTGATAGCACCCAGGCCAGTATGGTTGAGAACAGACAATTGACGGAGGAGGAGGAGGCAGCAGCACTTGATAGCACCCAGGCCAGTATGGTTGAGAACAGACAATTGACGGAGGGAGGCAGCAGCACTTGATAGCACCCAGGCCAGTATGGTTGAGAACAGACAATTGACGGAGGAGGAGGAGGCAGCAGCACTTGATAGCACCCAGGCCAGTATGGTTGAGAACAGACAATTGACGGAAGGAGGAGGAGGCAGCAGCACTTGATAGCACCCAGGCCAGTATGGTTCAGAACAGACAATTGACGGAAGGAGGAGGAGGCAGCAGCACTTGATTAGCACCCAGGCCAGTATAGTTGAGAACAGACAATTGACGGAGGAGGAGGGCAGGCAGCACTTGATAGCAACCCAGGCCAGTATGGTGGAGAACAGACAATTGACGGAGGAGGCAGCAGCACTTGATAGCACCCAGGCCAGTATGGTTGAGAACAGACAATTGACGGAGGAGGAGGAGGCAGCAGCACTTGATAGCACCCAGGCCAGTATGGTTGAGAACAGACAATTGACGGAGGAGGAGGAGGCAGCAGCACTTGATAGCACCCAGGCCAGTATGGTTGAGAACAGACAATTGACGGAGGAGGCAGCAGCACTTGATAGCACCCAGGCCAGTATGGTTGAGAACAGACAATTGACGGAGGAGGAGGAGGCAGCAGCACTTGATAGCACCCAGGCCAGTATGGTTGAGAACAGACAATTGACGGAGGAGGAGGAGGCAGCAGCACTTGATAGCACCCAGGCCAGTATGGTTGAGAACAGACAATTGACGGAGGAGGAGGAGGCAGCAGCACTTGATAGCACCCAGGCCAGTATAGTTGAGAACAGACAATTGACGGAGGAGGAGGCAGCAGCACTTGATAGCACCCAGGCCAGTATGGTGGAGAACAGACAATTGACGGAGGAGGCAGCACTTGATAGCACCCAGGCCAGTATGGTTGAGAACAGACAATTGACGGAGGAGGAGGAGGCAGCACTTGATAGCACCCAGGCCAGTATGGTTGAGAAGAGACAAGTTGAGGAGGCAGCTTCAGCAGCTCTTGATTGCACCCAGTATGTTTCCAAATAGACAATTGACGGTGGGGGAATTAGTAGGAGCAGTATTCTTTTGGACCCAGAAGGGCCTAGTACAGAGAACTGAAGTTGGAAGCTAAGAATATGCACGCTTGTAAAAATCAGTTTTTATACATGACAAAATGTTGATGTAGAGTTCAGCACAGGACAGTCAACGTTAAAAAAAACCCTCTAACATTACAGCTAGTCTAGTAGGATACGGTTAAATAGACAGACAACCTCACCCACAGAATCCATGAGGTGAAGAAAGGACATTTAAAAAGGCACAGATTCAAGAAGGCTTTACGCCAGTTCCATTATCCAAAAATACGTGTCCAATTTTCATGAAATGGACACCTCACTGGCACTCGCTATACAAATTGACGCAACTACTCTGGTGTCAAACCTGTTGAATCTGGGCCTATGGCTGTTGGCGAGACACATATATATATATATATATATATCTTTGTTACACCAGTTTGATGTCCTAACCGAGTGCAGCGCCCAACCCAATGGATGTATGCTTTTGTGGGTTTTTTTAGTGCTGTCACCAGCTGGCTTAAAGGGAACCTGTCATCTCGGAACCCCCCTGAACTAGCGTAAGCGTTGTATAGTGTAAATGATGCTGAATCAGAATTTGTAAGCTTTATCTTCATACTCACTTCCATTCTGACGCTGTGTTCCCACAAACCTGCAGTAAAATGCACTCAGTGGACACTTCTTTGAGTCCTCTCCATTATGTGAGTGAGCACCGGAGTCCACTGAGTGCATTTTACTGCAGGTTTGTGGGAGCACAGCGTCGGAATGGAAGTGAGTATGAAGATAAAACTTACATATTCGGATTCAGCATCACTTACACTATACAACACTTACTCTAGTTCAGGGGGTGTTTTGGAGATGACAGGTTCCCTTTAAAGGATAAGCCGGGCAATTTATAAGTTTCTGGTTCAAGTAAGGGCACAGAAAGTTATTAATTGCCTGGACTTATCTTTTAAAGTGGGTAGGGGAAAAACCCCTGATGGGGTATGGGAGTGACCTTCCCGCCCTCTCTTTGGTCACTCCCAAAAAACCTCACCCTATCGGTACCTTCACATGTGGCTGCGGGTCTGTTGAGTAAAATCCACAGGGCATTTTTATACCGTTCACCAAACGGCGTTCAGTACTATGGTGCCGTCCGGACATACGCAGTTCTGCGCTGAACTGGGTATTTGCGTCCAGCCCCATAGTACTCAAGGTGGCATAAAATCAGCCAACGATGCGCTGTGGATTTTAGGCAGCAGAGAACCCAAAAAAAGCATCCCATTGTAAAGGCACCCGTAAATAAGGCAAGTTAACCTGCCTTTCAGCAACTGTTTGTTGCTGTAACTAACTATGGAGGTTTTTTATATCACAGTTGAAGGACAGCAGCCTCCCTGAAATATACCCCATAGACAACCTTATTCCATGCGTGACTGCATGAGAGGCGTGAAATCATTCGCACAGAGAAGAACCCCATTGGGATTTGCGGTGCGAGATTTTACTACTTTCATGATATCAACAAAATACCTCAAGAACAGTTAGTACCCGCTCACAAAACGGTGAGTAGTGTTCCTTGGCACGGGTGCCAGGGATAGAACCCCACGGCTATAGTTCACAAAAGGTGAAATCCCCACTTTGTGAAGCATAGTCGTGGGGATTATTTTAGGGATGGTACTGTTCTTGGGTTATGGGTTGGACGGTGCACCGGTGTGAGGCATTAAGCTGGTGTGGAGATGTTAAATGGCCAACACACCATGGGCATTAAATTTGGAGATGGGGTTCTGTTTATTCAAATGTATCCGAATTAAGTAGGGAATTTTTAAGGTGATTTTGTTTAATTTAGGGTCTAAGGGGGGGAATATTACTTAATAAGTTAAATTACGGATTTTTACGTTGGGCACATATTTAGGATATTAAGGTCAGTTTCTTGGACACACGGATTGCCATGCAAGACGGGTGACTGATGACTTAGTCATTCACATCAGGCAGGGGGGTGGTATAATCCGATGTAATCCAGGCACGATTCATCTTTAGAAAAGTCAGCATCTCAACACTGTGGCAAGAGAGCCTCGTTTTTTGCGGTGTTACGATGTTACCCGCCACACTGAACACCCTCTCTGACGCAACACTACTGGCTGGGCAGGACAGCAGAGCCAAAGAAAACTCTGCCAGTTGAGGCCAAATGTCCAGTTTCTTTGCCCAGTACTGCACGGGGTCGGTGACACTTTGGGGCAGGGTACAATCCAGGTAGGCAGTGACCTGGTGGGTGAGCTCATGCTGGTCCACGCCATGAGTCCGGTGTTGTGTCCCCTCTTCAGCAGCTGGCTGCATGAAATCGCTCATCAGCGATTGGAGGCTGTAGCGACTTCTCACACCTCCACTAGTGGTGGTGGTAGTGGAGCGCGCTGGTTTCCCCCGAGAGGATGTTGTCTGGGAACCTGGCTGGTCTCGCTGGTAAGTTGAGACCAACTGACTGGTGAGTAGGTCC
>ONZH01009578.1:0-24884 GCA_900303285.1 Rhinella marina
TCCAGGCTTGGAAGGGTAAGATTGGTGGAATTTTCTAAACGAGTCTGGGAGCGTGAACATCTCTGGCAGCCACCCAGACACGCTCCTCAGCACCATACCCTTTCCAATGTACAAGGTACTGGAGAGAATTCTGTACTTTGCGAGAGTCAATAATTCGTTCAATTTTGAACTGCAACTCTCCCTGAACAACCACAGGTAGAGGTGGAGAACGAGCGACCACAGCAGAAATATATTTTTTCAACAAAGACTTATGAAAAACCAGGATGTACACGAACAGAACCAGGAAGTCGCAATCTGAACGATACAGGATTTATGATTTCTGTGATCATGTAGGGACCTATAAAGCGTGGAGCAAACTTTTTTGATGGTACTCGAAGATGGAGATTTTTAGTTGAGAGCCACACTTTGTCACCAACTACGTATTCAGGACCGGGACGACGTTTCTTATTCGCATATTTGATCTGCTTGAGTTGGGCATTTTTTAGAGTTTAGAGACTCTTTGCCCAGACTGTGCACAGTCGATTAGCGACATCCTTAACCGAGGAGAATCTAGATTCGTTACCAGTTACGGCGGAATATCTGGGGTGAAAACCATAGTTGCAGTAAAATGGGGACAGTCGTGTCGAGGAACTTTCATGATTATTTAGAGCAAACTCGGCCATGGGCAGGTACTCACTCCACTTTTCCTGATATTCAGAAACGAAACACCTAAGATATTGCTCAAGTGACTGATTAAGTCTTTCAGTCTGCCCATTCGTCTCGGGGTGAAAAGCGGAGGAGAAGGACAGCGAGATACCCAACCCACTGCAAAACTCTCTCCAGAACCTCGACACGAACTGAACCCCCCTGTCAGACACTATGTTAGATGGAATTCCATGAAGGCGTAAAATATGGCGGATAAACAACCCTGCAAGGACTCTAGCTGTAGGCAATTTTGTCAAGGAGACCAGATGGCACATTTTAGAAAAACGATCCACCACAACCCAGATTACTGACCTACCTTTGGAGAGAGGAAGATCAGTAATAAAATCCATGGAAATGTGAGACCAGTGCCTGTTGGGCAAAGGGAGCAGATGTAATAGCCCTTCTGGGAGTTGTCGAGGAACCTTTGCCCTAGCACAGGTCTCACAAGCCTTAACAAACGCCTTAACATCACGTTGCCAGGATGGCCACCAATAGGTACGGGACAACAAGTATCCAGTGCCCTCGATGCCCGGATGACCTGACAAAACTGAGGAATGGACCTCTTCTAACACCTTCAGAAGAAGAAGAAGATGACCTGGGACAAAGAGTTTACCTGGGGGTACAGTAGTAGGAGCAGAACTCTGAGTCTGCAATAGAAGACACAAGATCTGAAGTCAAAGTGGCAACAACTACCCCGGGAGAGAGGATATTTTCTGGTTCCTCATCCGGGACATTACTGGCACCAAAGCTTCTGGACAAGGCATCAGCCTTTACATTTTTTGAGCCTGAACGATAAGTTACCACAAAATTAAACCTGCTAAAAAACAAAGTCCATCGCGCTTGACAGGGGTTCAATCTCTTGGCATTGTCCAGATACAGCAGGTTCTTATGGTCAGTTAACACTGTCACCTTATGTCTGGCGCCCTCCAGAAAGTGTCTCCACTCTTCAAAGGCCCATTTAATAGCCAGTAACCCCCTGTTTCCTATATCATAATTAACTTCAGCAGTGGAGAACTTTCTGGAGAAAAAGGCTACAGGTTGGAGGTTGGTAAAGGGTTCAACTCCCTGAGACAGGACAGCCCCTACTCCTGTCTCAGAGGCGTCAACTTCCACGACAAAAGGCTGTTCAGGGTCAGGATGAACCAAGACTGGAGCAGTGGTAAAACACCTTTTTAAGTTAGAGAAGGTTAGTTCGGTTTCATGTGTCCAAGAGGTAGGATCAGCCCCCTTTTTAGTTAAATCAGTAAGGGGTTTAGCAACCACGGAAAAGTTTTTGATAAATTTTCTATAATAGTTAGCAAAACCCAGAAAACGTTGGACCTCTTTCAAGGTAGTAGGTCTAACCCACTCAACCACAGCAGAAACTTTTTGTGGATCCATACTTATAGAACCAGGGGTAAGTATGTATCCCAGAAATCCCACCTCCTGGACTCCAAACTGACACTTAGACAATTTAGCACACAGCCGATTAAGTCGCAATTTGGAGAGGACCTCCCTCACATGCTCCCGATGGGACTCCAAATCTGGGGAGAATATGAGGATGTCGTCCAGATATATAACCAAAAAACGGCCCAAAAGATCTCTGAAGATATCGTTAACAAAACGCTGGAAGACAGCCGGGGCATTGCTGAGACCAAATGGCATGACTAGGTATTCAAAGTGCCCCTCTGGAGTATTAAAAGCTGTCTTCCACTCGTCGCCTTCCCTGATGCGGATTAGATTGTAAGCTCCACGGAGGTCAATTTTAGAGAACCACCGGGCCCCCATAACCTGATTGAATAAATCCGGGATCAGAGGGAGAGGATGCTGGTCCTTAATCGTGATCTTATTGAGCTCCCTGTAGTCAATACATGGATGGAGACCTCCATCTTTTTTCTCAATGAAGAAAAACCCTGCACCAATAGGGGAGACAGAAGGCCATATGTGCCCTTTTTTCAGGCTATCCTGAATATACTGACGCATAGACTCTCGCTCAGGAGCTGACAAATTAAAAATGCGACCCTTAGGAAGCTTGGCCCCAGGAACGAGGTCTATGGCACAATCGTAAGGCCGGTGCGGAGGTAGAGTTTCCGCAGCGGCCTCATCAAAGACGTCTTTGAAATCAAAAATAAACTCAGGAATATCCAAATCATTATTCACAGTACACATCATGGAAGGAACAGTTTTAAGATGTGAACCACATGAATTCCCCCATTTCACCAGGTCAGTGGTTTTCCAATCAAATACAGGGTTATGGAGGCGGAGCCAAGGCAAACCAAGAATAAGATCTGCAGTTAATTTCCTTTTCCTTTAACCTCCACGACGGCATGGTATTGGAGGATGCTCTGCCTACTAAGGGGCAGGAAACAACTAAATTTGGTGCAATAAAAGTGCCTCCTCCGTCTGCGCACACCAGTTAATAACCTAGAACTCAAGGATGAAGTTTACCATTTATTAAATCACAAAGAAACTACATCATCAGTAATGTATATATAAACAAAAAAGGCAATGTTACATCACAAGGGGGGGAAAAAAACCCCATGCCGTCGTGGAGGTTAAAGGAAAAGGAAATTACCGGTAAGAGTAATTAACGTTTTATCCCTACACCTCCACGACGGCATGGTATTGGAGGATTTACAAAGAAATCATATTAGGGTGGGACTACTGCCGATAACACCTTCCTACCAAACGACAGATCTGCGCTAGATAGGAAGTCCAACTTATAATGTTTAAAGAAAGTAGTCGGGGTAGACCACGTGGCCGCCCAACAAATTTCCTCCAACGAGGCATGGGCCTGCTGTGCCCATGACGTCGACATAGCTCTTGTGGAATGAGCATTGATTTTCAGGGGAGGGGAAAGGCCCCTTTCCACATAACATAGAGAGATGCAATCCCTTATCCAACGTGCAATGGATGCTTTTGAAGCAGCCTTCCCCCTATTTAGTCCCTGGAACTGGACAAGTAGCTGGTCCGTCTTCCTGAACTCTTTTGTATCATCCAGGTAGTTCAGTAAGCATTTTCTGACATCCAGAGTGGCGAATTCCTTCTCCTTTTCCGTAGTAGCCTGTGGGCAGAAAGACGGAATAGCGATCTCTTTTTGATAATGAAACCTAGAAAAAACTTTCGGTAGGAACTCTGGAGAGTGTTTTAAAATAATCTTGTCATCAAATACTGAGAAATAAGGGGGAGAGATGGAAAAGGCTTGAATCTCCCCCACCCTCCTAGCCGAGGTGATTGCTAGAAGAAAGGCTGTTTTTAGGGAGAGAAGCTTAATTGACACTTGTTGCGGAGAGACAAACGGAAATTTTGTTAATCCGGTCAAAACTAGATTTAAGTCCCACTGAGGGACGGAAGGTCTGGTTGTAGGCCTGATTCTGGATGCCCCTCTAATGAACCGTTTGATTAGATCTAACTCCGCCAATTTAGTACCCATAAAGGCACTTAGAGCAGCCACCTGTACTTTAAGGGTACTAACCCTTAGACCTTTTCCTAACCCGGATTGTAGGAAATCCAGGATTAGGGAAACCTTGGGAGGCTCTGATGGATCCCAACTGCCCCAAACCGTGTTTAGAAAACAGTTCCAGGTTCTTTGATATATTTTCGAAGTTACCTGTTTTCTGCTTCGCAGGAGGGTTTCGACCACTTTACTGGAAAGGCCTTTACCCTCTAGAATCGCCCCCTCAGTCTCCAGGCTGTTAGGTTGAGACGTGGCGCGTCTGGATGGAATATTGGCCCCTGATGCAGAAGCTCCCGGATCTTTGGCAGAATCCAATATTCGTGCTTGGAGGCTACCTTCAGAATCGGGAACCAGGCTCTCCGGGACCAAAGGGGGGCGATCAGAATCAGATTCGTCCGTTCCTCGACTGCTTTGGTGACTACCTTCGGGAGGAGGAAGAAGGGAGGGAACGCATAAAGCAGACCCTTTGGCCAACAGCCCGCCAGAGCATCTACCCGGGCTGGATGGTCTAGCCAAGATAAGGAAAAGAATGTCTCCACTTTTTTGTTGGTTCTGGATGCAAAGAGATCGATGGATGGGTGGCCCCATTTCAGACAGATTTCCTTGAAGATCTCGTCGTTTAGACTCCATTCTCCTTCTTTTAACGTTTGTCTGCTCAAGAAGTCCGCTACTACATTGTGAGTCCCTTTTATGTGAACTGCGGACAGGGGAGGACAGGTTCTGTTCCGCCCATCGGAATATTTTTGCCGATGTCAATGAGAGGGTTCGACTTCTCGTTCCCCTTGTTTGTTTATGTACGCCACAGATGTTGAATTGTCCGACAGAACTCTCACATGTTTTTGACTCAAGACCGGGGAAAAGGCTCTTAACGCTTGCCAGATCGCTGACAACTCTCTCAGGTTGGAGGAGGCTTTTGAAAGAAAGGGGGGCCGGGATCCCTGCTTGGATTGGTCGTCCAGATGAGCACCCCAACCTAACTGGCTTGCGTCTGTCGTCAGAACTGCCAGATTTGGCTGGCGCCATTCCACCCCTACTGAGAGGTTTTCTCGGGAGGTCCACCAACTCAATGAGGTTTTTACCCTGGAAGGCAATGCTATTTTTCTGTTGAGAGAAGATTGTCTTCTGTCCCAACACTGTAGGAGAAAAGCCTGAAGTTGTCTCGAATGGGCCTGAGCCCATTTCACGGAGGGTATTGTGGATGTCATCAGACCCAAGACAGTCATTATTTCTCTGATGGTTACTAGCGGGGTTTTTCTGAAAATCCAGATTTTTGTCACTAAATCTCCCTGTTTTGAGGTTGGAAGGAAGGACGTCATTAGGGTAGAATCTAGGACCACCCCCAGGAAGACACATCGCTGGCTTGGTGTTAGAACAGACTTTTCGAGGTTCAGGATCCACCCCAATTCTGAAAGGGAGTTCATTGTGAAACTGATGTCTGACAAGATTTTTTCTTTTGACGGGGCTACAATCAGTAAATCGTCCATGGAATGGGACTATTATTACCTCTGCATGATGAAGAAATTTTACTACATCCGACATGACTTTTGTAAATATCCTTGGGGCTGCACAAAGCCCGAAGGGAAGGACGGAGAATTGAAAGTGCTGTATCTCCCCCTTGATCCAGACAGCGAATCTGAGGTACTTTTGAAAGGACGGATGAATCTGTATGTGGTAGTAGGCGTCGGCCAAGTCCACCGATGCCATAAAGCAATCCTGCTGGAGGAAATTTACAGTTGATTTTATAGTCTCCATCTTGAAACGTATGTAGCGAATGTGTTTGTTCAGAGCTTTTAGGTTTATAATAACTCTGAAGGAGCCATTGGGCTTTTCCACTAGAAAAATAGGAGAATAGAAGCCTATCCCCCTTAGCTCCTGGGGAACAGGAAGGATTGCAGCCTTTTCCAATAACAGATTTATCTGATTTTCTAGGGCCGACTGATTTTCCCCTAAGTGATTTACCAGGAAAGTGTCTGGGGGGACGTGTACAAATTCTAGTCTGTAGCCTTCTTGGACTACAGAAAAAACCCAGGGAGAGGCCTGAATATTTTCCCAGGCATGAGAAAATCCCCCCAACCTTCCTCCCACTGGGGCCCTGGCGTCACTTTGAAGGCTGCTTTTGATTCCTGTCTTGGTTAAACAGGAATCCTTTGTTTTTGCTGTTAGAGGATTGCCACATTTTATTGGTTCTTTTTTTCTGGTCAAATCTATTACGTCCCTGAAAACGTGAATTCTGTCTTTGGCGAAAAAACTTTGCTTCCATGGGAAAACCTCTTTTTTTGTCTGACGCCTTCTCTAAGATGTCATCTAGCGTCGACCCGAACAGCCTGTCACCTTCACAAGGGACTGAGCAGAGTCTATTTTTTGAGGCCGTATCTCCTGACCACGTTTTGAGCCATACTGCTCTACGGGAGGCATTAACTAGTGCGGCAGATTTTGCAGCCAGCTTGACCGTATCTGCCGAAGCATCCGAAAGGAAGCTAGCCGCCTGTTTCAAGACAGGAATGGTAGACAGGATATCTTCCCTGGAGGTTCCTGATTGCAGATGTTCTTCTAACTGAGATAGCCATAGAGTTAGGGTTCTGGCCATGTATGTTGAAGCGATACTTGGTCGAAAAATCGCCGCCGTAGATTCCCAGGCTTTCTTAAGCAATGCTTCACATTTTTTATCCATGGGTTCTTTCAAGAGTCCTATGTCCTCGAAGGGTAAGGCCGTTTTCTTCGATATTTTTGCAATGGGGGCATCCACTTTAGGAGCCTTATCCCAAAGAGCCGAGTCCCCTTCCGTAAAGGGGTATTTGCGTTTAAACATCTTTGAAGTAATCTGCCTCTTTTCAGGTTCTCTCCATTCATTAATGATCAAACTACTTATGTTCGCATGAACCGGAAAGACTTTCCGTTTCTTATCCCCTAGGCCCAGGAACAGTTGATCTTGGACCGATAAGGGTTCTTTAGGGTCTTCAAGTTGCATAGTAGACCTGATATTTTTAAGCAAGGTCTCTGTGTCCTCGATTGAGCAGAGGGGACGACCCGCAGAGTCTTCACCCTCTGAAGCATCTGAAGAGGCTGAAATTTCACCTTCATCAGGGTCAGAGTCAGTATCCACCCGTACAGATTTAGAGGTGGAAGGACCCGGAGTAACAAAGGCTAGTTTCGCGTCCACAACTGCGCCAACTTCCTCTTTAATCACTGATCGTAGGCTCTCCACCAGGGAAGGAGTTTCATCAGAAATCACTTTAGAAGTACATTTTTGGCAAAGCCACTTCTTATAGGCAGATGGTAAAGATTTCTTGCAGGCAGCACATTTTTTCTTTTGTGATGGCTCTTTCCCCCTTGAACTCTCCTTGCCCTAAAAGCAAGGAGAGGAATTAGTCACAATGCCCATGGAAGAGGATAAGGGAGAGTGAGCCATCACGAAGCTGCAGACAGAAAAAACCACCCCAAGTGAATAAAGGAGGAAAGCAGATTAGATCCTCCAGGAGGAGGCTTACCGGGCTGGAGGGCCTGGGAGGATCATCAGGTCTCCGAGAGGGGTCCTCAGACATAATGGCACTTAAGTAATAGTTACAGCTTCAGGAGGCAGGCGTCTCAAGGCAGCAGCCTCTTCCAAGACACCTGCCGTCCTTTTAAACTCACCGCCGCGCCCCTCGCCGGAAGATGCGCGCTGGAAGTGACGCAGCGCCAACCACTCCATGAAGAGACAAGCGCCGGCCGCTCGCCAACCATCACCGGAAGTGACGCGAGCCGCACCCGGCCGCGATACGCGCGCCAACCACCGCCGGAAGTGACGCGCACGCCGGCACCCGGCCACGACACGCGCGCCAACCCCCGCCGGCATGACACGCGCACCGTCAACCAGGAACAGCACGCCGCCACCTGATGAGAATGTCTCGCCTGGCCCCTCATGTTCCAATACCATGCAGACTCGCCTGCCACAGGGGGGAACAGCCCAGGGCTGCCGGAATCCTCCGGACTTATGCCGAAGAGTCAGAGGACGTACCAGGTAGGTCCTGTGTCTGACCCCTGCAACAGCCCTCCAGAACACTGGGAATACAAACCTTAGGCTGTGCGAAAAGAAACTGCACCAAGCTTCCACCATCCTAAGGGACAGGAAACAACTGGTGTGCGCAGACGGAGGAGTCACTTTTATTGCACCAAATTTAGTTGTTTCCTGCCCCTTAGTAGGCGGAGCATCCTCCAATACCATGCCGTCGTGGAGGTGTAGGGATAAAATGACATTTTTTTCTTTATGTAAACACCCAACGTTCATCATAACCTCAGCAGTGCGAAATTTTATTCTCCCCTCATTCAAGGGAGTAAAATCTGCACCAGAAACTGAAAAGGGGGAACACAAAGGAATTAACTCCAAACCCAAGGCCTGAGCAACAACCACATGGATGAAACTCACTGCAGACCCTGAATCCACCATGGCCTGACAAGCAAAAATTTTTGAATCAGAAACCAAGGTTACAAGTAACAAAAACTTATTAACAGAATTAGGAGGTACCTGTACGCCTGAGTGACCCTCCTGGAGATCACTCAGGCGCTGGCGTTTCCCTGTGGTGACTTCGGCTTGGATGGACAATCCCTGAAGAAATGGCCAGGTTTTCCACAGTATAGACATAAGGCATTCTCCAATCGATGTCTCCTTCTAGCAGCAGCAGATGTAGAGCCTAACAACACAGGTTCTTCTCCAGAAGATTGAGAGGGAGATGGTGATTGAAATTGAGAAGGCATATACTTAGAGAAAGTAGAAGGAGGTTTGACAGAAAAGCCTGGCCTAAACTGTACAGTCGATCCCCCTTGCTTTTCCTTGCGTGTCTCTCTAAGTCTTCTGTCAATAGTCACAGCCAAAGCCATAAAGTCACTCAGGGATTCAGGGATAGGATGGCTGACCATAGCATCCTTAACAGTGTCTGACAGCCCTTGTCTGAAAAGGGTTTTTCAAGGGTTGATCAGGCCATCCAGTCGCCGAGCACCACTGGCAGAACTCAGAACAGTAGTCTTCAGCAGAGCGGCGACCCTGTTGAATAGATAACAAATGAGTTTCCGACAATGCAGCACGGTCAGGATCATCATAAACTTGGCCCAAGGCCAGAAAAAAATCTATCCAGGGAACTCCACTTAGTAGCATCTGAGGGGAGGGCCAATGCCCAATCCTGAGGGGGACCCTGGAGGAGGGAAACCACGACAGCCACTTTTTCTGCTTCAGAGGGGAAAAAATTAAAACGAAAATACAAACGACAGGACTCCCGGAAAGTACGGTATCTGTCCGGGTTCCCATCAAAGCGATCCGGCAGAAGCATTTTAGGTCTCTGCTGGACACTGTGCATAGGAAAAACAGGGGCTGGCAGTGACATAGGTGGGTTTGCAGCGCCAGACGCAGGAATAGTCATGGCGTCCAGACGCTGCGACATTTGCGCAATTAACCCAGCCATGCCCTGAAACTGATTCGTCAGCTCATCCAGGCGGTCGGTGACCGATAGATTGGTACTCATATTAAACCGCCAGGAGAGCCAACTAGGGTATGGGCCTGCTATAATGTGAGGAGTGGGTCAGGGGAACACAAATGGCACAGACAAAGTGAGGCCCTGACACTCCTCCCAAACCACTGTCCCTGCCTTTTGGGGGAACCCGGCTCCTTAACAGGCCGGCCCCAACCGAAGACTGCAATTACACTGAAGAAAGTGGAACACGAGACAAACAACCAAAACAAAACACAAGCAGGAACAACCCTAAACAGGTCAGGAACTGAAGGGGTAAAAGGTAACGGAATCAAGCAAGGAATAAACAGAGGATAACACAAAAGGTAGGTAACAGTAACAGAAACCAGGGAAAAAGGTACAGAGTCACTAGAATACCGGATAAATACAGAGTAGCTAGCTTAGGCACAAGGCTCTATAGCAGGCACAGATGAATGGTGAGTGTGAAACTAAACAGTGGCTAGAGTCCCAGCCCCAAGGCGTGATAGGAGCAGGGATCCCAGCCACACCCTTGAATGGACCAAAATTACTGGCAGGGACGCCTGCCAGTAAAACTAGCAAAACTAGCCAAACCTTTAACCCTATAGGAACCTAAGTGTTACAAGAGGATTTTCTGGCTTGCACCCGGGATGAGCGCCGCATAGCGTCAGGACACGGAAACGCCCACACCCGCCCAACATCTGCTGGAGGGCCACAGCGCCCCCGAATCCTGACACAGTCCCATGTAAATAACATAACCCTGAACAAGCCACCTCCAACACACAGTCCCATAATAATAACATCCCTCCCTTGTGATCTAACATACAGTCCCAGTTAATTAACTACAACTCCCGGCATTGCTCTGCCTCTCCCTTCACTTACCTCTCCTGATGTAGCAGATATCACCATAGCTTCTTCCCCACTTCTCCTCTTCAGTGCTCTCCTCTCCTTCACTGGTCACATGACTGTGACATCACCGCAGGTCCTTTTCAACCCGTCTTCTGCACTGATCACATGACCTGTGATGTCATCACAGGTCATACATCTCTTGCAGTGCATTAGATCCAATTGTATTGCAGTCCTGAGGACAGCAATAAAGTTGTATCTGTCTGGCAGGCATGACATTCGGGGCCTGGGAGAAAACATCCGGGGCCCAGGCTCGAATGTTTTAACCTGGCAACGCCCCTGATTTTGAGGTGGGTTTAGGATGATGACCCATTTGCAGAAACCATCATCTTTTCAACTTCAGCTGTTTTACAGTTTGCTTCCAGAATTTGCTGGAATTTAGAAAAGGGTTCCCAAGCTGTGATACTTGCCAAAGGGGGTGCAACTAGGTATCAACCATGCTGGGTGCCCAAATGTTTGCTTCCTTTCTTATTATTTTGAAAATGTAAAAGATGAAAATAAATAATGTTTTTGCTTAAAATACAAAGGGAATGTGTCATCTTTAACTTTATGCCTTTTGGAAACCATTTCATCTTCAACGTCATCTTCAACTTGCTTAAAGGGGTTGTCCAAGTTATTTTTTTGTTCTTTATATGTTTCTAACTTGTCAGGTATAACAACTTTCCCATATACTTTGTGTTTCTAAAGCTGCTGGTTTCTCAGAGTTGACTCAGGGTCACATGACCTGTGATGTCACCTTATCTCTCTGCTCTGTGATGTTTCGTTCACAAGCCTCAGAGTTCAGATAACAGTCTGTACACGAGACGTCACTGGCCACGCCCCCTTTCTTTGCCGGGCTCCTGCTATCTGCTTTCTTCCTGGTTTCCTTCAGATAAAACATTAACCCCTTCAGCCAGAACACACTGAGGGCTCAAGGCTTTATAACAAACAGTAGCTGCAGCAGTGAGAGGAGACAAATGCTGGGCACAAGAGCTGTAGAGGAATTGTATTGTACAAGAACAGGTAGGGAGAAATTCCTGTGTGTATCAGCAGTGTCATTGTACAGCTGGGACTTGTAGTCCTGCACATGTAACACCCCAGAGTAGTGTTACAACTCTGCGTAATCAGCTCCTATCTGTGTGCTACTTTGAAAATGTAATTCCGTGCATTAATATCATCACCAGCATTAATATGTATTATATTCAATGTTATGCAACTGTTTCCCATGTAATGTACCTGGTGTACCAGCAGGTGTCAGTAAATACTATGGCAGATTCAGATGTAGTTTTACCAGAATGGTACAGTCCTTAGTCCATTCTGACCCCCTCTGCTGGAGAGAAGTTAAGCTCTTCCAACTTCCTGCAGAGTGAGAGGAAATGACAGTTAAGACAAGTTTTAGTCATGGAGTTGTCCCCTGTACCCTGATCAGGGAAGACATGTGCAGGACAGTGGAGCTCCTTCAGCTCTGCTGCTCCCTAAATATAGAGTAATATAGCCTGCAATAAGGCACTACAATACTCTCAAGGGAAGCCAGACTTAAGAGCCAAACTCAACTTAGAACAGGAAGCCTGAAACTTGAATTACCAAGCATCTGCCAAGTATAAGTAATTGCTTCACTTGCTGGACACCAAGTTGAGGAATGAAACTTGTTATCTGCCTACCAAGATCAGTTAATAAAACTACGTTGGACCATTCATACAAGTCTGCGCATCATTCCCACCAGAAGACCCTCATTTACTACTACTAGTAAATTTTTTGCAGCCGGAGCCACCGCCTGGGGCCTGTTCGTCTCACGAGGTAGGAACACCGTGACAACACCACTAAAGACGTGAGTGGCCTAAATCCCCTTGGCACTCCTACCACTGGGACACTTAAAGGGAAACACCTTAGAGGGCCCTGGAGGGGGAAAAGGGTCGCCCCCGTAGCAACCGCGGCACCCCGGTCGTTGCACACATACAACATGCTGCTGAGTATTCCAGCAGGCAGACATGTCACTCAGCACTTGTATTCATTCCCTTTGCAGAGAGGGGGGAGAAGGGGGAGGGGCTGAGATTGTTGTTATTGCATGTAAACAAAGACCAGAAGAGAACCAGGGAAATTAGGAAATATGGAATTTTTTTGCCTAAAACTTGCTGAACTTAGTTATATATTGCTGCCCATCAGATTTACAGTGCTATATATTTTTTGTCATAACTCAGACAACCCCTTTAACTGTTCACAGTAACAATAATTGTCATGATGTTCCTCTTTGTTATCCACAGCTCTACAGCTCTGTATGCTGCGATTCGACAAGTTTGTTCCAGGGGTGAGTATACAGAAACTTTATTTTAAATGAGCTATGAACTGAGCAGAACGAATGGACCTGGCACTAAGCAACTGTGTTGTTCTTCCATAGAGCATTCCACCGACATCCTACTTATCACTTCTCAAAGACCCTTACATTGTTGTAGCTGCAGCTAAGTTACATTACCAGCTCTTCCATATTCAATGTATAGCAAAGATACAAAGCTAACAACCTTATTACAAAATCTGGTGGTACACTGGGGTATATATATCAGAGAATGGAAACCCTCTGCTTACATACTGTATTCTCCCATTTCTTCCTAGGGGTTCTTTGCATTGGCTTTCTGTCTTTTGGAGTTTTGGAACCCACTCTGCCCATATGGATGTTGGAAACAATGTGCTCGTCTGACTGGGAATTAGGTACATTTGATGCCAAACTGATTGCTTGCACATTATTATATTCAAGGGGTTGTCTCACTTCAGCAAGTGGCATTTATCATGTAAAGAAAGTTAATACAAGGCACTTACTAATGTATTGTGATTGTCCATATCGCCTCCTTTGCTGTCTTGATTAATTTTCCCATAACATTATACACTGCTAGTTTCCATGGTTATGACTAGAGGTCAGCGAATCGAAGTTGACAAAGTCGAATTTCCCGTGCTTCGTGGTAACGAATCGTACATTTTCTAAAATGGCAGCTGCACATGTTAGAAAGAAGAAGTAAGAACCACGACTAATGGATGACACTGGCAGATCACTGGAAAATGGCTGGGCAGGAGGAGACTTTTTATAGGGCTGTGACATCACAGGGGCTGGATATCTACATAACGAATCGTACATTTTCTAAAATGGCAGCTGCACATGTTAGAAAGAAGAAGTAAGAAGGCCAGGAATGAGGCAGCACCCATAATGCCATTAGGATAGCCAATCAGTAGATATCCAGCCCTGTGATGTCACAGCCCTATAAAAAGTCTCCTCCTGCCCAGCCATTTTCCAGTGATCTGCCAGTGTCATCCATTAGTCGTGATTTGACCAGCATTTCAGCTGTCCTTGAATGGTTGACTTGGTCTTCTACTTCATCTCAAGTGACATAAGACACCCAGCCAGGAGTTCTAGAGCTGCTTCCTCTGGTAGGCAGGCAAGTAGCGACGATGAGAGTCACATGGGAGCTGGTGTTGCAAGCGGTCAGGCACGTGGCCCTGAGACTGGTGAGGGTGACATAAGTGACATGCAGACAGTAGTGGACGATGATGTAGCCAATCGCAAGTGGGAGCCGGGTCAAGACGGGGCTTCATCATCATCAGGGGAAGAGGGTGGCAGCTTGTGTGGGAGGCAGCGGCTGAGCCAGCAGCGTGGTAGTGTGGCCATGAGTCAGCAGGGTGGCAGCAGTGTGAGGTCTGGAGCCAAGTGCGGAAAGAACTATGGGTGCATGGGTTAGCAGAGGCAGTGGCAGCAGGAAGTCAACACGGAGTGGTGGAGCGAAAATGTGCTACTTGGCTGTGTGGGAATTTTTCATCAAGCTGCCGGAGAAAGTCAGTGTGGTGATTTGTAGACTCTGTGGGCAGAATGTGAAGCATGGCCAGGGTGCCAAGGTTGGCACCACAGCCATGCGTTCAACACATGCAGCTTCACCATAAAGTGGCCTGGGAAAACTGTGGCACTAATGTAATGGTACAGCCTGACACAGGAACCACTGTATCATCCACTTGCCCACACCCCTTCTCCTGCAGTCAAGGATCCACCACCTCAGCAGAAGGGAACTGTGTTTCCTTATCATCATCTACTGGTCCTTATGCTCCTGCTCCCCCTCCTCACTCATTTCGTCAGCAATCAATCATCAAGGCGATTGCAAAAAGACAACAGTATGCGTGCACTCATTCAACGGGCAGAAGCTAAACGTGCTCCTGGCCACGTTGGTGGTACTACAGTCCCTCCCTTTTCATGTGGTGGACTCTGCACCTTTCAGAGAACTAATGGCTTGTGCCGAGCCAAGGTGAAGGGTCCCATGCCATTATTACTTCTCCATAAAGGTAGTACCAGCCATACACACGTATGTAGAACAGAAGGAGGGGTCAGTCCTTGAGCCTGTCGGTGTCTGCTAAAGTTCATGGCAGCGCTGATGTGTGGAGCTGTAACTACAGTCAAGGACAATATGTCCTTTACTGCCCACTGAGTAAACGTGGTTCCTGCCCAGCCACACCAGCAACTTAGTCAGGTGAAGACAGTGCCGGGGAACAAGGCACAAGGAATGGCTGCTCTGCGACATGCAGGCACAGGCCCCGCTGACGATCCGTAGTGGAAGCAGGTCCCACAAGCTGGACATCTCTAATTAGCTACTGTTCTCAAGGCTCAAAACAACTATAGGAGAATCTTCAAGAACTTGCTCATGCTAGTGCACAGCTGACCCCAATTTGGCCTCCACCACACGTAAGAGCCATTGAACAATATATCTGTACCAGACACAAAGAAAAAGGGTGAAAAAAAGGATTAAGGGTAGAAGCAGTAGGAAGAAACACCGAACCACAAACATACCATAACACAATCCTTAAAATAAACCTGACTGTAACCCCATGTGTCCCCCTGCTAAATGTTCAATGTTCAATAGTGTAGCTTGTACTGTTAATAAAATAAGGAATAACACTCACCTCCCCCCATTCCCTGATGAATGGATCATCCTACTCTCCTCTGCAGCAGGCTCAATGCAGTGACATCATAGCGCCTCCTACGCTGAGCACAAGAGCGGACATTCAGGAAAATGATTGCTATCTCTCCCACCTCCCTCGCAGACATCTACGTTCAACTTGTATGTGTATTTAATGGGGAGAGTTGAAAATGCTGCTGCCAAACACTACTGACCACAGCTTATCTCCCAGCAGAACATGTGTAAGGGGGTCTTAAAGGGGTTGTCTCACTTCAACAAATGGCATTTATCATGCCATTTTTTTTTATAAAAGATTTTTTATTGTGCAAACGTATTAAAATGTAAACAACAAAAAAAATAAGTATTTGGTATTACTGTGATAGTACTGACTCAGGGAATAAAGGTATGTTATTTATACCAAAAATAAACGCTACAGAATTCAGAACATATAAAATCTGTAGCGGTATCACTGTTTTTCCTATCCACCCAAAAAAAGAGTTCATAAAAATTAAGACATAAGTTGTTGGTTGTACCCCAAAATTATAACTCTTGGAATGTGACAATGAAAACATTAAATCAGTTGCTTGATCACTGAGGACCAAAACCAGTTGGTCACACATAGACTATAACCCCCATTATAACCCGCACATGTTTACTTTAACAGGTTTGGTGTTCCTACCTTTCTCCATCTCATACCTCCTATGTACCAACCTGTTTGGCATTCTGTCATACAAGATGGGGAGGTCAGTCTATTATTGTTGTAAAAATTCACATTTGTGATCCATCTAATGGTAAGTGACTGCAATAGCAGTCTACATATATTATCTGTGAGATAACGCTAACACTAGGGGCCCCATTGTACCCTATACTTTTGTTACTCTTGTTATTTTTATATAGTTATCGGATATCATTTGATTTTGAAGTGGGTTGTCTTAATTTATATTAATAAAAGTTATATTTTGGTGGAGGGCCTGTCCGATTTCTTTAGTGTTAAGCTATTCATAATTTACTGGTACATATTCAATGTCATAAATTCTCTGAAGACTTAACCAGCATCTTCTTTCTTTCAGGTGGCTGTGTGCACTTGTCGGGATGATAATCGCAGGAGTTGGTCTCTTATTGGTCAGTATAGATAGCTCAGTGTATGGTAGAAAGTCCTCTGCCTTATGGGAGCATGAAAAAAATGTTCAGAAAATTTAACTAATCTGAAAATTGTGCATTTACACTCTCCTTTCCCATCTAGATTCCACTACCTTCCAATATATATGGTCTTATCGGTCCTAATATTGCCATTGGCCTTGCCCTTGGAATGGTTGATGCATCAATCATGCCGATCATGGGACAACTGGTAGATCTACGTCATACCTCTGTGTATGGAGGGGTATACACCATTTCAGAGATAGCTGTATGCATGGGATATGCATTGGGTAATATTTTTAACACTTATTTTTATTTTTGTATTGTCATTGGGTCATATATAATACTCGGACCTATACTTCATGGTAAGAGATGAGCGAATCAAATCCAATGAAGTGGAATTCGTTCCAAATTTCAGGATAAATTCAATTTTCCGCAAAGCCGAATTTCCTCGTGCTTCGTGGTGGAGAATCAATTTAACCTGAAATAGTGTAATAAAAAAAATATATATATCATACTTAACTTCTCCATTTGCTCGTGATGGGCCAACCACCGCCATCTTGACTGAAGATCTTAGCCGAAATCCCGTGTGTGTTGACGTCATTGGCCGGTGTGATGACGTTATCTTGGGCTGCACAAGATTTTTCACCAAATCTTCAAGATGGAGGCGGCCGGCCCATTGCAAGCAAACGGAGGCAGTAAGTATGATTTTATTTTTTTCAGTTAATTTTACACATCATGCATGAATGCTGCATCTGAGGAGTACAATGATCGGGAGTGGCGCTATCGCAGCTCACTGTCATTGCACCCACTACTTACAAAACAAAATACGCTTCGTGATGAGGTAATTTGTTTGTAATTTGAAATTTTTTGTAAAATTTGGGGGAGCAGCTGAATCGAATTTCCCAAAACTTCATCTCTAGTGACAGTATAGCACGGAGTCTTAACTTATGTTACAGTGAAAACGGACGGTCGGTGAAAATAGAAATAAAAACATGGGTCAATAAAAACAAAGAACATGGGTCTATACTCAGGGCAACGATCAGAAATGTACCGTTCATTCCCAAAAATTGCCCACTTCTTAGCAGTCACTTTCATTGCTGCTGTATGGGGATGAATGATCTTATGAATGTTCGTCGTCCCCATATAGTTTCTAGTTTCATTGTCTGTTTGGTGGTGCAGAAGGTCCTCTGTCTCTTGCACCTACACCGCCACATCCACCTCCTACTCCTCCTACGAACCTCTACCTCCTGGGTCAAGATTATTATTTGTTATATTGGCAGAGTAGAGAAGTATACCGGCCGCACCCTAAAAAATGGCTATAGGTCACACACAGAATCAGCAGACAAATAAAAAAGGAAACACAAAAACATTGTTGGCTTCCGCCTCTTCCACCTACACCGCCACAGCCTCCTCAACTTCCTACTACACTTGGACCTCCGCCTCCTGGTTCAAGAGTATAATTTTTTTATTTTTATGTATTTTATGTTACTTTAAGTCCGTACCCTATCCACATTTCTTTGCAGGGCAATTGTACGGCTCTTACCCCCATTTTGATTCCTTTTGCAGCCCTTTCTATGACTTTTTTACAGATATTTCTCAGCGCCAAAATTTAGATCCCCGTTGACTTCAATGGTGTTCGGGGTCAAGTTCGGAACCTGAACCAAACTTTGAAACAAAGTTCGGCTTAACCTATTGAACCCGAGCATCCACCAGTCCGCTTATCACTAGTTATAGGCCCAAAGAGATTACAGTTTGATAACTTGAGGATCATTCTGGATTCTCTGCAGTGCCTGGTCACTGGAGTTACAGGTCAGATCGAAATAGGCTAGCTTCTTGAAGTATTGAGCGTCTCACAGCAGAAACCTTAGCTTTTTGCTCTTGTGCAAACCATTAGGCCCTGTTGCATTTAAGTGTCTCCAATAGTGCCAGCAGGAAAACAGGGAGGTCTGTAAGTGTCACGATGGACTTAGCTGGCAAATCCTGTGAAGCGGCAATGTGAACGTGATAAGCGGCAGTCACAAATTGAGCTCTCAACATTATCATAGTACTAGGCTGCACTTCACTTAAAGTTACCCACAAGTGAGTTCCAGCGGGTGAATGTGGTCTCTACCTTCGCTTCCAGCAGTCCTACAAGATGTTGCAACCACCGGAGGCCGCAAATGTAGTCCCCGGTGTCTGACATGCCAATAGGCCGCAAGTTGTAAGAAGGTCCCTGAGAGTTAGATCTCCCTGCTCCTGCAGTGGAGTAAAGGAGATTTATGATGGTTGGGGAACAAGGGATGGGTCCTGGAAAGGCGATGAAGAATGATCTTGGAAAGGCCAAAGGGAGAGCTAGAGAAGTGGTTCCTCTCTCCTCTGAAACCAGGCCATGCCCACCTACACAAATATTTTTAATGAAAACCTGAGTCCCTGGTGGCGTAGTTACTGACGATAGCCTTTGTTACGTTGGTCCCAGCTTTCTGCAGGTCATTCACTAGGTCCCCCCGTGTGGTTCAGGGGTTTTTGCTCACAGTTCTTGTGATCATTTTGACCCCACAGGGTGAGATCTTGCGTGGAGCCCCTGATCGAGGGAGATTATTAGTGGTCTTGTATGTCTTCCATTTTTTAATTATTGCTCCCACAGTTGATTTCACCATAGTGGAGTTTGGGGTGTGACTGTTTGAGGTTGTGGACAGGTGTCTTTTATACTGATAACAAGTTTAGACAGGTGCCATTACTACAGGTAATGAGTGGAGGACAGAGGGGCCTCTTAAAGAAGAAGTTACAGGTCTGTGAGAGCCAGAAATCTTGCTTGTTTGTAGGTGACTAGGGTTGAGCGAACCCGAACCGCAAAGTTGCGGTGAGCGCCATGACCTCACCGCAGGTCCTTTTGCAGGTCCTCAAAGAAGAAGAAGAAGGAAGACATCGGCTGTGCGATCAAGTGGACAAGGTGAGGTTTTTTTTATTATTTTTAACCCCTAGAAGGCCATTTTATTTAGCATTCTGCTTTAAGAATGCTATTATTTTCCATTATAACATAATAATAAAGAGAAGTTCGGGTCCCCATTGATTTGAATGGGGTCCGAGTTCGGGATGAAGTTCGGGTCAAGTTCGGGTCCCGAACCCGAACTTTGACCTGAAGTTCGGCCGAACCAGGCGAACCCGAACTTCCTTGGGTTCGCTCATCCCTATAGGTGACCAAACACTTATTTTCCACCATAATTTGCAAATAAATTCTTTAAAAATCAGACAATGTGATTTTCAGGATTTGTTTTCTCATTTTGTCTCTCATAGTTGAGGTCTACCTATGATGTCAATTACAGGCCTCTCTCATCCTTTTAAGTGGGAGAACTTGCACAATTGGTGGCTGTCTAAATACTTTTTTTCCCCACTATATATATATCATTTATATAATAGGACGGTTCTCTGGTCTGTATGAGGTTTAACACTGCCAAATGTAAGGTTATGCATATGGGAAGGAATAATGCAAGTCACCAGTACATACTAAATGGTAAAGCATTGGGTAACTCTGACATGGAAAAGGACCTAGGAATTTTAGTGAACAGCAAACTAAGCTGCAGAAACCAGTGTCAGACAGCTGCTGCCAAGGCCAATAAGATAATGGGTTGCATCAAAAGAGGCATAGATGCTCGTGATGAGAACATAGTCCTGCCACTTTACAAATCACTAGTCAGACTACACATGGAGTACTGTGTACAGTTCTGGGCTCCTGTGAACAAGGCAGACATAGCAGAGCTGGAGAGGGTTCAGAGGAGGGCAACTAAAGTAATAACTGGAATGGGTGGACTACAGTACCCAGAAAGATTATCAAAATTAGGGTTATTCACTTTAGAAAAAAGACGACTGAGGGGAGATCTAATAACTATGTATAAATATATCAGGGGTCAGTACAGAGATCTCTCCCATCATCTATTTATCCCGAGGACTGTGACGAGGGGACATCCTCTGCGTCTGGAGGAAAGAAGGTTTGTACATAAACATAGAAGAGGATTCTTTACTGTAAGAGCAGTGAGACTGTTGAACTCTCTTCCTGAGGAGGTGGTGATGGTAAGTTCACTAAAAGAGTTCAAGAAGGGCCTGGATGTATTTCTGGAGGGTAATAATATTACAGGTTATAGTTACTAGAGAGGGGTCGTTGATCCAGGGAGTTATACTGATTGCCTGATTGGAGTTGGGAAGGAATTTTTTCCCCTAAAGTGAGGAAAATTGGGTTCTACCTCACAGGGGTTTTTTTGCCTTCCTCTGGATCAACTTGTAGGAAAACAGGCTGAACTGGATGGACAGGTGTCTTTTTTCGGCCTTACAAACTATGTTACTATGTATGTCAGTGTATAGGACGCAGTCTTGGAGATATATATATATATATATATATATATATATATATATAATTTATATAATAGGACTGTTCTCCAGTCTGCATATCAGTGTATAGGACACAGTCTCCGGTGTATATATATCATTTATATAATAGGATTGTTTTCTGGTCTGTATATCAGTGTATGGGACATAGTCTCCGGTGTGTATATATATCATTTATATAATAGGACTGTTCTCCGGTCTATATATCAGTGTATAGGACACAGTCTGCGGTGTATATATATCATTTATATAATAGGACTGTTCTCCGGTCTATATATCAGTGTATAGGACACAGTCTGCGGTGTATATATGTACTCTGGTGTATATGTTGTGCTCATATGCTCTACAGTAAATGTAATCTGTCATTTCAGGACCTCTGTGTGGTGGGGCTATTGCAGAAGCCATTGGATTCCCCTGGTTAATGAGAATCAGTGGATTACTGTGAATTGTCTACTGTCCTCTGTGTCTCTTGCTTAGAAACCCACCAGCCAAAGAAGAGAAAATGGTCAGCAATTTTCATTTTTTAATTAATTATACAAAGCAAATATTGTATTTTTAAAAGTAAACAAAAGGGGTTTTCTGGGTCACTACTTGTCTCTGCTTCCTGGTCCCTCTCACCACACAGTAAATGGTTGCTCAGCCATTTGTTTGGACAGTGGTGTCCTGCCTCAGATTCTTGTCCAGAGAGGCTATAAAGTAGAAATGCAGTGCTTCTGTACACCACTCCAGAAGGTTAATTTGATGCGACTGAGTTAAATGTGATTTGCTGTTAAAGCACTTATTTCTCTATGCACTGTGTTTACAGTATCTGATGGCAATGTATGGGCAACAAATAGTTAAGTAACCGGCAGACTTAGTTAAGTAAGTTCTCTGAGTTTTTGTTGAGAGAAGCTAGAAAGTCAACCCCAAGAGATGTCTCTTCCAGGTGGTACCACTCCTGAAACTGAAAAGATGCTAGAGCTACTTAATTAAGAGAGTATCCCCCAGATAAAGGGAACAGACATCCACAGAAAGTTTAGAACCATCGAAACTGTGCACTGGATTCAGACAGTAAGGTAGTGGTTGTTTATGGCAAAAGACTTTAGTGCTATTGAAAAGGTATTGAACAGATGATGCAGGGGACCAGAGAGGTTAGTATCCCTGTGGTTTTTTTTTCTCCATTTTGTTAGGCTTTTTTGACCCTTTTATTCAACTATCGAGCGGAATCCCATTTTTTTTCCATCAGTTGTTCTAGTTGTTCAGTCTAGTATAGGAATTCTCAATATAGGACAGCAGTCCTCTCGAGTAAGACTTTTGGCTAATCAAGCAATTGTGCAAAACTGACAGACATGGAAAGACATGAAAATGTTTATCTTTTTTTTTTTTACTCTGAAATGGGGAGCTATGGTTGAACCTGTGGAGCACAAAATGGTAGTCTAAATCTGGACATGCACCCTCACAGCTACTCCTCCCAAATCCCACATTCACATGCACTCCAGGTCCAGCTGAGCATGTATGTGTTTTAAATGGGGAGAGGGTAGTAGGTCGCTGCCAGACCCTCTGAAGTTGACTAATCGCTCATGAAAACAATGGAGGGTTCACATTATCTGTCAAGGACAGTCAGTAAAGCCCCATACACAGAAGTTAGTTGCTCAATCCCACCAAAATTAGCCCACCACCTTCGCCACATGATAATACAGGGAGTGGGACCCACCTCTATCCAGAGGCCTCATAGCAGTGCATAACCTGCTTCTATAGTAGATATTACTGTCCTTGTGTAATGTAATTTTAATATTTTGCTTACAGGCCATCTTAAGCCAAGAATGTCCTATGGAAACCAAGACCTACATGGACCAGTGAAAACAACCCAGCTCTACCATTGTCTTACCACAGTAGTGATGAAGACATCAGTATCCCCTTCATAACAGAACGATGAGGATCCCTCACTGACATATGCCATATACAGAAGCCTTCAGACTGTTACCGGGCCCCATTGTCTGAAATCCATAGACTGCTTATATGCACCACAGAACCTAAAGTAGCACTATCTAAAATACAGGAGCTCATCAAAACCTTTGGAAATGTTTCTTACTATAAAATTAATGACACTAAATCCCTAATATTAGAAATGAATATAAAAAACACGGACAAAATCATCCTACAATCTAGCTTTCCCTATATTTGGCATGACGACAAGATTCCATATTTGGGTATTGAGATTTCTTACCCAGTTGACTCTTTGATTCAGAACAATTACCCATCTATGCTATCCCGAATACAACAAGACATGACCCAATTAAACATGTCTGATAATTCTTGGTGGGGACGCATAATAATATATAAAATGATGTTACTGCCTAAAATCTTATATCTCTTTAGAACTATTCCTCTATTACTACCCTCACGTATACTGCAAAAATTCCAGGCTCAGATTAATAAATTTATCTGGGGAAACAAACACCCCAGAATTCCTATGTCAGTATTAAACAGGAATAGAAATTCAGGAGGTATTGGCGTACCAGACCTTCAAGCCTATCAGATGTCGAGCATCCTACATCAATCAATGGAATGGTGGGATCCAAACTCACACAAACCCTGGAATAAAATTGAACACGCATTAGAAGAAAGATGTAGAATAAAGGACTCCATATTGGCTTATACTATGGGTACCCATGTCTACAAATCAAAAAACCCAATAATTAGGGACGCTACAGATATTTGGGATAAATATGTTAAAATATGCGCTAAATTCAAAATCTCCAAACCATTGAAAATTCAGTTGCAAACTCTTCAGATTTTAATACCTTCCCTACCGATAGAAAATTGGATACAAAACGGTATACTCTATGTACAAGATCTGTTTCAAGGGGAGATATTAATGAACTATTTAAAATTGAGTCAATTATATGACCTTCCCAGAACAGATCTCTGAATATACCTGCAAATCAGAACTCTTCTAAACAAAAATAATGTAAAACTCCCCACAGTACATCCATTAACATGTGCTCTACTAGAAAATAAACTCCACAAATATATGAAAGGATTGAAAGTATTTTATTCACAATTGACAGACAACTACCTAAATGTACATTCATCTATTCTCCAAAAATGGGAAAGAGATATCAATATTACTATCCCCATACACTCTTGGAAAACAACTTTCCAATCTGTCACGAAAAGCTCATCATGTTCAGACCATTTAGAAGCATACTGCAAATTAGCTTTCCGATGGTATTACACTCCTTATAGACTAGCAAAGATCTTTCATGACTCATCTAATCTGTGCTGGAGAAAATGTGGCCAAGTTGGAAAATTGCTACATATTTTCTGGGAATGCCCTATTATTAAAAAAATTTGGGGACAGATTACAAACGAGTTATTAAACAAATTAGATATAAAGCTACCCTATTCCCCAAAATGCTATTTACTAAGATTGGGAATTTGTGACATAGCAAACAAATACAGAACCTTAGCACATCATATACTTACCACTTCTATACAAGCCACTGCGGGGAAATGGAAATCTCCTGAAATTCCAGAGATACATGCAATAATAAGAATGGGATGTTCAGGATGAGGAAAACAAGGTTTCTTTCTTCTAGAAACAGCTCCACATGGGTGGCCATAGTTCTTATCTATCTCCATTTAAGCGAAAGTGGCTAAGTCACAATACCACACACAAACTATGCACTATTTGTGGAAGAAAGCAGCCATGTTTTTCCTGGGCAAACTCTATAGGTTTGCACAGTGCTTAGTGTAGTGCATCTGAAGAAGAACAACCATTATGGAATTGGAGGTATACAGAGGTACGGTAGGGTCAATAGTACAGAGGTGCCTCGGAGGTTGTACAGAACCACAATATATCATGATGCCATAATGAAAATCCAACACTGCCTGTAATATTAAGAACATTTTGCTTGATTTTTGTTGTTTATTAAAATTACCCAATACTACAGCATGAAGCTGGGAAGGAGAGCAGGATCTGAGTGATAGTGGCATGAATGGTAGTAGTTGTAC
>ONZH01009579.1:0-84566 GCA_900303285.1 Rhinella marina
CTAACAGAATGGATTAGCTATGAATATTGGTGCACTGTGCACATACATACATGGTGATAAATTAGACCTCCCTCTAATATGGACGCACATTAATTCTACATCTAACAGAACGGATTAGCTATGAATATTGGTGCATTGCACACGTATGTACACGGCGATAATAGATGTTTTTAGAATTATAATTACAAGGGGGAATGTCAGTAGTTGCTAAAACAGACATGTCAGGAGAGATTACAGGTCCTCTATAATTTGAGTTATCATGTGGATGAGAGGCAAATTTCTTTAAGATTTCTGAATTTGGACTTGTAAAAATGAGGAGAATATAAAAGAATGAGCAGAATCATTAATATTGTAATTTTGGCTTGTTTTCCTAGAATAAAAAGGCAATATATTGGGATCATAGCAGCAGCATTAAAAATTGAAAGCCGTACTTTCTTGCAGGATGTATAAAGTTAATTGCAATCAAGCCTAATATAGTCCTTAAATCCACACCGTGTTTTTTAGGAAAAGAAATGTTAACATGGGAATATTTTACGCCTTAACTCCATAACAAGGTGTGGTGTATGGGTGTCAGAACTGTCCATGTGATAATGAAACATTGCTTCCCAGCTTAGAAGTGTCCTTGACATTCTCCTACCCCAGACGCCCTAACTCTGGAAAGAACATTAAATTTGAGGCAAAAGAATGCAAATTATAGCTTCTTGTATATTTTTTTCATGGCCACTGTGCTAATCCAAACTGTATGTTTTATCTTTGCAAATAAATAACAGAAACCGTGGTAATTAAAGAGATTTTTTCTTTGTAGGGTTGATTTCATTTATTTATAAATGTAACTGAATGGATGAAGGAGGCACAAGACAAATTAAAGAAAAGTCATATTCATAGGAAACCCATGTTGCTTTATAAAATGTCTTGCAGATGGCATAAATTTACTTAGGCACTTGTCTCCATTCTAAACAGAATGGTATACTATATATTTTTACCATTTGCAGATCTATTAGTTTAAATGTGGTAATGTTTCCAGTATTGCTTCCATCTGTTCTTACAAGTGCCATCTGAAGTGAATATACTGGAAAGTCATTGTTCCTCCCAGCCTACCCACAAATTACACTGTCAAATTAATTTTCTTCATATCATCTATTAGCCATTTTCTGTATGACCTCTGAATTCCCTTAAACTTTTGGGGAAATAATTCTCAGCCCTCTTAAGGTATTTTTTTTATATTGAGTGCTTTGCCAGTTCAATAGATTTTCTCTGCCAAGACATTCAGAAAATTTGTAACTTAAAGATCTTTTTCAACAGTAAGTCACAAGGTGGTGTGGTCTGAGCTGTAACTACAAGACTTGCTTGTAAAGCTATACCTAAAGCACTGTATGGAATATGTAATTGTACAGATATAAATTTAATACAACTCAAGTGTGGCCTCAGTTAACCACTAAATAAGTGTTGTATTTTATGCAATAAACTTTTGCAATTTGTTTTTATCATTTCGTTCTTGCCCTCTGCTGATAATTTTATTTCTTGCTGGATTGTGCCATATGGGCTAACACTAGAGATGAGCGAGCACTAAAATGCTTGTGTGCTCGTTATTCGAGTCGAACTTTTCCCGATGCTCGGTTGCTCGTTTCGAATAACGAACCCCATTGAAGTCAATGGGAGACTCGAGCATTTTTTGCAGGGGACCAAGGCTCTGCCTAGGGAAGGCTGGGTGAAAACCTGGAAACCTCAGAAAATGATGGAAACACCACGGAAATGGACAGGAAACAGCAGGGGCAGCATGCATGGATACCTCTGAGGCTGCCTAAACCCACCATTACCCCAAATTCTCAGGCAACAGCCTGGTGGTTACCCTCATGGCAATTGTGCTCTCCCAGACCAAGAAAGGCGAGGCACATGCCCATCACATGTTAGGGAAGCACCCAACTAGGTGCAACGAAGGTCCATCACCGCCAATTTTCAGGGACACGGTAATGGCGACCCACTTAAAAATGCTGCCTGACAACTTGGCGGTGAACCCCTGATTGTCTGTCTTTCAATAAGATTGCAGTGTAAAGCATGGTGGTGAGCCTCAGTATGACTTTTTAGATGGAGATTGCATGTGGTCACGTACTCCCTGGAACCCCATAGTCACCCCTTCTCTGATGTGCTACCCCAGAACATTCTCTGCCCCAATTCGCAAGACCTTTTACAGTCTCCGTGTGCTGACAGTGGGGATTTACCAGAGTTGTCTGAGGAGGTGGTGGACAATGGCGAGACACAGGTGTCGGGGGGTGAGGTAGTTGTATGGGAAGCAAGTTACAGTGGGGACTCCTTGGGGGGACTTTCTCATGATGGGACAGATTCAATTGTGTTTAGAAAGGCTGATGGGCTTCCGTCAGCACTGTGTGTATAGAACCCCATGGCCTTTCATAAAAATAGTCTGGCGATGACCCCAAGGCAATTTTCAGGGACACGGTAATGGTGACCCACTTAAAAATGCTGCCTGACAACCTGGCGGTGAACCCCTGATTGTCTGTCTTTCAATAAGATTGCAGTGTAAAGCATGGTGGTGAGCCTCAGTAATAAGATTGCAGTGTAAAGCATGGTGGTGAGCCTCAGTATGACTTTTTGGATGGAGATTGCATGTGGTCACGTACTCCCTGGAACCCCATAGTCACCCCTTCTCTGATGTGCTACCCCAGAACATTCTCTGCCCCAATTCGCAAGACCTTTTGCAGTCTCCGTGTGCTGACAGTGGGGATTTACCAGTGTTGTCTGAGGAGGTGGTGGACAATGGCGAGACACAGGTGTCAGGGGGTGAGGTAGTTGTATGGGAAGCAAGTTACAGTGGGGACTCCTTGGGGGGACTTTCTCATGATGGGACAGATTCAATTGTGTTTAGAAAGGCTGATGGGCTTCCGTCAGCACTGTGTGTATAGAACCCCATGGCCTTTCATAAAAATAGTCTGGCGATGACCCCAAGGCAATTTTCAGGGACACGGTAATGGTGACCCACTTAAAAATGCTGCCTGACAACCTGGCGGTGAACCCCTGATTGTCTGTCTTTCAATAAGATTGCAGTGTAAAGCATGGTGGTGAGTCTCAGTAATAAGATTGCAGTGTAAAGCATGGTGGTGAGCCTCAGTATGACTTTTTGGATGGAGATTGCATGTGGTCACGTACTCCCTGGAACCCCATAGTCACCCCTTCTCTGATGTGCTACCCCAGAACATTCTCTGCCCCAATTCGCAAGACCTTTTGCTGTCTCCGTGTGCTGACAGTGGGGATTTACCAGTGTTGTCTGAGGAGGTGGTGGACAATGGCGAGACACAGGTGTCGGGGGTGAGGTAGTTGAAAGTGAAGCAAGTTACAGTGGGGACTCCTTGGGGGGACTTTCTCATGATGGGACAGATTCAACTTGAGTGGATCATGCACAGGAACAGATCAATTTTTTTTTTCTTGTTTATTTAACTTTTATATAGCACAAATAACCACAGAGATATTAATTCGTTCTCTTCACTGCGCCGTCTGGCGTTGGGGTTCGTCACTTTGATTGCGAGCTGTGCCGCTCTCTCCACAATGGTCTTTCGGTTCCTTGAGGAGACGTTGAGAAGATCAGTGAAATTCAGTAAATGACGACGCAGGACCCCAACTTAAAAATTTAGCATCAACCGGTACAGTCGTAAATTATGAGCTTGATCAAGTGTGGCATGTGTTCTATGTATTCTTCTCAGTTTAATACCGTATATGGCAGCTATCTGGAAAAATAGTTTGGAGAGAGAGAAAGATAGGAAAAAGACGTAAATTGTTTGGAGAGAGGGCCTGTAGGTGGACCTCCGGAAAAATTGTTTGGAGAGAGGGCCTGTAGGTGGACCTCCGGAAAAATTGTTCGGAGAGAGGGCCTGTAGGTGGACCTCCGGAAAAATTGTTTGGAGAGAGGGCCTGTAGGTGGACCTCCGGAAAAATTGTTTGGAGAGAGGGCCTGTAGGTGGACCTCTGAAAAAATTGTTAGAAGAGAGGGCCTGTAGGGGGCCCTCCTGAAAAATTGTGGTAAAAGAGTGCCAGTTGGACCTCTAAAAAATGGCGTTTTTTTGGTCAGCGTTAGGCAAAGACGACAAGGAGGAGGATTAGAAGGAGTAGAGAAGAGGAATCGGATACATAAGTTATTTAAATCTTTAGCTGCTTTCCCCCGGAGGAGATTTGAATTCCGGTGAAATCCAGGCTTTGTTCATTTTAATAAGCGTCAGCCTGTCAGCGCTGTCAGTTGACAGGCGTGTACGCTTATCGGTGATGACGCCACCAGCTGCACTGAATACCCGCTCTGACAGCACACTAGCGGCAGAGCAGGCCATCACCTCCAAGGCGTACAGCGCCAGTTCAGGCCACGTGTCCAGCTTTGAAACCCAGTAGTTGTATGGAGGAGAGTGATCGCTACGGACATTGGTATGGTCAGCTAGGTACTCCCTCACCATCTTTCTGTACAGCTCCCCCCTACTCTGCCTAGACTGGGGACAGGTGACAGTGTCTTGCTGGGGTGACATAAAACTGGCAAAGGCCTTGGAGAGCGTTCCCCTGCCAGTGCTGGACAAGCTGCCTGCTCGTCTACTCTCCCCCGCTACTTGGCCCACAGAACCATGCCCTCTGCCGCTTGCGGCATCAGATGGGAAGGATTGTTTCAGCTTGTGCAACAGGGCCTGTTGATATCTATTCACTCTCATACTCCTTTCCTCTGCAGGGATAAGAGTGGAAAGGTTCTGCTTGTACCGTGGGTCCAGGAGAGTGAACACCCAGTAATCGGTGTTTGAAAAAATGCTTCTAACACGAGGGTCACGGGATAGGCAGCCTAACATGAAGTCTGCATGTGCGCCAGAGTCCCAACACGTAAGAATTCCCTCTCCTCACTGGCCTGACTTTCCATTTCCTCTTCCTCCTCCAAGTCCTCCTCTTCAGCCCATTCACGCTCAAGAGTTTAGGACTGAGCATTGGTACCCTCTTCTGTCTCGCCGACATTCTCCTCCTCTTCCTCCTCATCCCCCTCCTCCGATACGCGCTGAGAAACAGACCGGAGGGTGCTCTGACTATCAAGCGACGTATCTTCCTCCACCGTCTTTTGTGACAAGCGCAAAGCATCCGACTTGATGCTGAGCAGTGAGTTTTTCAACAGGCAAAGCAGCGGGATGGTGAGGCTGATAATGGTGGCATCGCCGCTGACCATCTGTGTTGACTCCTCAAAGTTGCTCAACACCTGGCAGATATCAGACATCCACGTCCACTCCTCATTGTAGACTTGAGGAATCTGACTGACCTGACTACCAGTTCTGGTGGAAGTTGACATCTGGCAGTCTACAATCGCTCTGCGCTGCTGGCAAACTCTGGATAACATGTTTAATGTCGAATTCCATCTTGTGGGCACGTCGCACGACAGTCGGTGAACGAGCAGTTTTAGGCGGAGCTGCACTGCCCTGAGAGTGGAAGCATCTGTGGTGGACTTGCGGAAATGCGCACAGATGTGGCGCACCTTGGAGAGCAAATCAGACAGATTGGGGTATGTCTTGAGGAACCGCTGAACTATTAGATTGAACACATGGGCCAGGCATGGCACATGTGTCAGTCTGCCGAGTTGCAGAGCCGCCACCAGGTTACGCCCGTTGTCACACACAACCATGCCTGGCTTGAGGTTCAGCGGTGCCAGCCACAAATCGGTCTGCGCCATGATGCCCTATAACAGCTCTTGGGCAGTGTGCCTTTTATCACCTAAGCTCAGCAGTTTGAGCACCGCCTGCTGGCGCTTTCCCACGGCACTGCTGCTGCGCCTAGAGCTACCGACTGAAGGCGCCGTGCCCACGGATGGTAATTCGGAGGAGGAGGTGGAGGAGGGGTCGGAGGAGGAGGCATAGTACGTCTGAGAGACCGTGACCGAGGTAGGCCCCGCAATCCTCGGTGTGGGCAGTACATGAGAGGCCCCAGGGTCAGACTCGATCCCAGCCTCCACCAAGTTAACCCAATGTGCCGTCAGTGAGATATAATGTCCCTGCCCGGCAGCACTTGTCCACGTGTCCGTGGTTAAGTGGACCTTCTCAGAAACAGCGTTGGTCAGGGCACGGATGATGTTCTCTGACACGTGCTGGTGTAGGGCTCGGACGGCACATCGGGAAAAATAGTGGCGGCTGGGGACCGAACACCGAGGGGCAGCCACCGCCATAATATTGCGAAAGGCCTCGGTCTCTACCAGCCTATAGGGCAGCATCTCCAGGCTAAGCAATTTGGAGATGTGGACATTGAGGGCTTGGACATGTGGGTGGGTGGAACTGTATTTCCTCTTGCGCTCCAGCGTCTGCTGTAAAGACAGCTGAACGCTGAACTGGGACACATTGGTGGACACTGTGGAGGATCGTGGAGGCGAAGGTGTGGTTTTCCGGCGGGAGATGCTCGTGCCGGGGTCCTGGGCAGGGGGTTGACTAGCAGAGGCAGCGAGTGACACAGGGGAAGGAGCAGTGGTGTGACCCGCAGGAGGTGGTGAACGGCCTTGGTTCCATTGAGTGGGGTGTTTAGCACTCATATGCCTGCGCATGCTGGTGGTGGTTAGGCTAGTAGTGGTGGCACCCCTGCTGATCCTGGTGTGGCACAGGTTGCACACCACAGTCCGTCGGTCATCCTCACTTTCTTTAAAGAACCTCCAGACTTGCGAACATCTAGGACTCACCACGGGAGCTTCACTACGTGAAACAGTTGCTGCTGATGCACCAGCTATGGCCCTGCTTCTCCCTCTGGCCACACCAATGCCTCTTCCAACCTGTTCTGGTGCAGCACTCGCCCCCGCCTCAGAAGCAATGTCTTCACTCGGCTTATCAACCCAGCTTGGGTCAGTCACCTCGTCATCCTCCAATTCCTCAGTCTGCTCCCCCCTTGGACTTCCTGCCCTGACAACAACTTCACCACTGTCTGACAACCGTGTCTCCTCATCGTCCGACACCTCTTTACAAACTTCTTCCACTAACTCAACATTGTCATCATCATCATCACCCACAGACTGAGACAGTTGGAAAACTTGGGCATCGGGAACGAGGTCAGCAGCAACCTGAGAAGTGGTTTGTGACTCTGGGAAGGGTCCAGAAAACAGTTCCTCAGAGTATGCCGGATCGCATTCCAAATTTTCCTGGGAGGGGGCAGACTGGGGGGAAGGAGGTTGAGGTGGAGGAGCCAGAGGAGTGCTCCCTTGGGTAACGTGGGTGGACTTCGTGGAAGACTGGCTGGTGGACAAATTACTTGAAGCATTGTCCGCAATCCACTACATCAGCTGTTCGCACTGTTGTGATTTCAACAGTCCTCTACCACGTGTCCCTGTAAGTTGAGACATGAAGCTAGGGAATGTAGCTCTGCGGCGTTTCCCTGCTCCCTCATCAGCAGGTACTGTTTTACCCTGCCCAGTACCACGGCCTCTGCCCCCTGCAGTAATTGAATGCCCACGCCCTCGTCCTCGACCCTTAGCCCTGGGGTTCAACATTTTCTGTATATAAGTGTATTATATAAAAAATAAAAAGTAAATGGGCCTGCTGTACTGAAACCCACAAACTTGTTCAGTCTGGTTGAATTAAGTGACGTACAGAAAGTGTCACCTCGACAGAAAATACGGATTGTAGTGAGTGTACTGAACTGTGACACACAGAATGGTTCCACACTGCTGTGTGAAATGGATTTGTATCACTGAGCTAAAACAACAAAAAAACTATTTTTTTATATATGTTTTTTTTTTAGTTGTGTTTTTTTGGGAACGTGACGTGCAGAAACTATCGTAGAGCTAACTGACACCCTGCTGACGGTGGCTATTTTGACTGCGACCCAGACAAATGTCGCACAGAGATTTTTGGGATCAAGCTATATACGTGAGAGCAAAAGACCTGGTTGTATTAAGTGACGTACAGAAAGTGTCACCTGGACAGAAAATACGGATTGTAGTGAGTGTACTGAACTGTGACACACAGAATGGTTCCACGCAGCTGTGTGAAATGGATTTGTATCACTGAGCTAAAACAACAAAAAACTATTTTTTTATATATGTTTTTTTTTTAGTTGTGTTTTTTTGGGAACGTGACGTGCAGAAACTATCGTAGAGCTAACTGACAACCTGCTGACGGTGGCTATTTTGACTGCGACCCAGACAAACGTTGCACAGAGTTTTTTGGGCTCAAGCTATATACGTGAGAGCAAAAGATCTGGTTGTATTAAGTGACATACAGAAAGTGTCACCTGGACAGAAAATACGGATTGTAGTGAGTGTACTGAACTGTGACACACAGAATGGTTCCACACTGCTGTGTGAAATGGATTTGTATCACTGAGCTAAAACAACAAAAAACTATTTTTTTTATATATTTTTTTTTAGTTTTGTTTTTTTTGGAACGTGACGTGCAGAAACTATCGTAGAGCTAACTGACACCCTGCTGACGGTGGCTATTTTGACTGCGACCCAGACAAATGTCGCACAGAGATTTTTGGGATCAAGCTATATACGTGAGAGCAAAAGACCTGGTTGTATTAAGTGACATACAGAAAGTGTCACCTGGACAGAAAATACGGATTGTAGTGAGTGTACTGAACTGTGACACACAGAATGGTTCCACACTGCTGTGTGAAATGGATTTGTATCACTGAGCTAAAACAACAAAAAAACTATTTTTTTTATATATTTTTTTTTAGTTTTGTTTTTTTTGGAACGTGACGTGCAGAAACTATCGTAGAGCTAACTGACACCCTGCTGACGGTGGCTATTTTGACTGCGACCCAGACAAATGTCGCACAGAGATTTTTGGGATCAAGCTATATACGTGAGAGCAAAAGACCTGGTTGTATTAAGTGACGTACAGAAAGTGTCACCTGGACAGAAAATACGGATTGTAGTGAGTGTACTGAACTGTGACACACAGAATGGTTCCACGCAGCTGTGTGAAATGGATTTGTATCACTGAGCTAAAACAACAAAAAAACTATTTTTTTATATATTTTTTTTTTTAGTTGTGTTTTTTTGGGAACGTGACGTGCAGAAATTATCGTAGAGCTAACTGACACCCTGCTGACAGTGGCTATTTTGACTGCGACCCAGACAAATGTTGCACAGAGTTTTTTGGGATCAAGCTATATACGTGAGAGCAAAAGACCTGGTTGTATTAAGTGACATACAGAAAGTGTCACCTGGACAGAAAATACGGATTGTAGTGAGTGTACTGAACTGTGACACACAGAATGGTTCCACACTGCTGTGTGAAATTGATTTGTATCACTGAGCTAAAACAACAAAAAAACTATTTTTTTAATATATTTTTTTTAGTTTTGTTTTTTTTGGAACGTGACGTGCAGAAACTATCGTAGAGCTAACTGACACCCTGCTGACGGTGGCTATTTTGACTGCGACCCAGACAAATGTCACGCAGAGATTTTTGGGATCAAGCTATATACGTGAGAGCAAAAGACCTGGTTGTATTCGGTGACGTACAGAAAGTGTCACCTGGACAGAAAATACGGATTGTAGTGAGTGTACTGAACTGTGACACACAGAATGGTTCCACGCAGCTGTGTGAAATGGATTTGTATCACTGAGCTAAAACAACAAAAAAACTATTTTTTTATATTTTTTTTTTTAGTTTTGTTTTTTTTGGAACGTGACGTGCAGAAACTATCGTAGAGCTAACTGACACCCTGCTGACGGTGGCTATTTTGACTGCGACCCAGACAAATGTCGCACAGAGATTTTTGGGATCAAGCTATATACGTGAGAGCAAAAGACCTGGTTGTATTAAGTGACGTACAGAAAGTGTCACCTGGACAGAAAATACAGATTGTAGTGAGTGTACTGAACTGTGACACACAGAATGGTGCCACGCAGCTGTGTGAAATGGATTTGTATCTCTGAGCTAAAACAACAAAAAAACTATTTTTTTATATATATTTTTTTTTAGTTTTGTTTTTTTTGGAACGTGACGTGCAGAAACTATCGTAGAGCTAGCTGACACCCTGCTGACGGTGGCTATTTTGACTGCGACCCAGACAAATGTTGCACAGAGTTTTTTGGGATCAAGCTATATACGTGAGAGCAAAAGACCTGGTTGTATTAAGTGACATACAGAAAGTGTCACCTGGACAGGAAATACGGATTGTAGTGAGTGTACTGAACTGTGACACACAGAATGGTTCCACACTGCTGTGTTAAATGGATTTGTATTACTGAGCTAAAACAACAAAAAAACTATTTTTTTATATTTTTTTTTTAGTTTTGTTTTTTTTGGAACGTGACGTGCAGAAACTATCGTAGAGCTAACTGACACCCTGATGACGGTGGCTATTTTGACTGCGACCCAGACATATGTCGCACAGAGATTTTTGGGATCAAGCTATATACGTGAGAGCAAAAAACCTTGTTGTATTAAGTGACGTACAGAAAGTGTCACCTGGACAGAAAATACGGATTGTAGTGAGTGTACTGAACTGTGACACACAGAATGGTTCCACATTGCTGTGTGAAATGGATTTGTATCACTGAGATATAACATTAAAAAAATAAAGGGGTTATATATGGCGATAGCTGCACTAATAGTGCCAGCCAGCCAGCCAAGCCAGGAGACAAAAAAAAAATGTCTTCTAGCCCTTAGAAGGGCTGTTGGGTTCTTTGTGGGTGATTCCTGCCTAACAGAGAACTAAATGCAGGCCCTAACACTCTCCCTGAAACACAGCAGCTCTATCCCTAATGACATCCAGACAGCATCTGAGCCGAGCACCGCGGCCAGTCACTAGTATATTCCAGGGTCACCTGATCAGGCCAGCCAACCCCTGCTATCGACATGTAAGGGCCCCACGTGATGCTGGGTGTACCGCAGAGTCTCCTGGCTTGTGATTGGCTGAGTTTATAGGCGCCAAAAATGCACGATGCGGAAGTTGCCATTTCCTCGAGCATGGCGAGATACTCGTCCGAGCAGCGAGCACTTACGAGTACCGTAATACTCGAACGAGCACCAAGCTCGGACGAGTATGCTCGCTCATCTCTAGCTAACACCCTTGAAATGAAGACCCTTTAAAGGTCAGTTGATTAGTGTAAGGGGCTGTTGACATTTTGTTTTTATTGTGCGTTAAGTGGATATGTTTGTTAACAAAAAAAAAAACATCACTTGACGTAGTCATAGACTATAATTGGGCAACCATAGTTCAAAAGTGAGCATAGAAAAGCCTCCCCGGTGTCACGTATCGCGGGTGCAGTAGCTATACTTCTTAGTGAACAGCGGATCCAAACTCCTGGCCTGAAGCATCTTAGGAAATAGTTCAAAAGTACATACTATTGACTATGTTTGTTTATGTTTCTGTACATTTTTTTGCAGGATAGAATAAAGTAGCATACCATGCTTTTCTGTCCTGCAAAAAAAAAAAAACACATAGAAAAAATTTTTTTTTTCACAATGCAGTGAATGGTAGTTGGATGGAAACGTAAGACAATACGTTTCCATCTGTTAAACATATCTGTTTTTTATACAGATATCGCTTTCAAATCTTTATTTTAAAAATGAAAGGTTTCATAAAAACATATGTTTTTTGTTAAAAAAAACAGACACAAATATATTGAAACACATGCATACCGGTCAAACGTATACTTTAAAAAAAGGGATAGATAACCACAAATTTTCATACAGCTGGATGTGTTTTTTTACCGTATGTCTAAACGTATCCTGATGTACAGCAAAAAATTAGATATAAACAGCCCCTTAATTTGTTAGCCGATCCCCTGTGAAAGCTATCAGCTACTGTGGTATTATATGGTGTCTTTAAATGAATGGACAATCATGTAATACGCAGTGGTGCTGAGTCCTCAAGAGTGAAAGCCATGCCTTCTAAAAGGCAAGGAGGGTAATAAAAGAGCACAATGTCACAATATGGCCGAACAACTCTTTTAAGGGAGTTTGGGCAAATATACTGTACACGTCACTGTTTTGAATTTACAAGGTCAATTCATTTCTCTTCAATTAAGCAACACCTAGCACCCAAACTATCTACAGTAATTACATTTTTATGCTTGTTGTCAAAAGACTTTATTTTTCTGGAATACTGTAGCACACGTGAATACTTGAACTTGATAGTTTAAAGCTAGGTCTTTTCTATTATAAATGCTCTGATAGTGTTGCACGTTTATTACACTACCAGATAATGAAAAAAACAACACCTGGAAACATTTGGAGCTGAGATTGAAGTATAAACTGCTAGTAGTGCTTGGTCATTGATCACACAAACAAGGTGGTGTACTCTTTATTTTGGGTTCTGTAGCAGGATATAGGTTGAGGCAGGGTCATATTAAATACCTGGGGGCCTGTCCCCTTGCTGTGATAGATATTGCCACTCTGGCATGGCAACGGTCATACGGGTGCTGGATATCCTCCTGTGGTATGTCATTCTAATCTCTTTCAACTCCATCCAGTCCCAGACATTCTTGGGAGAGAGATCTGGTGATTAAGCTGGCCAGGGGAGCTACTGGATACCCATGAGCATGTTGTGTAGAGGGGGCAGTGGGTGGGCATTATCTTGTTGTAACACTACATCTCTTAAAAAAAAAGGCAGTAGGACTGGTTCCGCAATGTCCTGGATATATCAAAGGTTGGTCAATGTTCCCACCATGTAACCAGATGGGAACAGCCATGATATCTAATGGTACCCCACACCATGATACCTGGTGTTCTGGTGTTAGTCCTTTGTATCTCCGCACTATGCGTGATGGCAGTAGGTGCTCACCAGCCATCCTGCAAACTCTGATGAGGTCAACAATGGCAAACAGTAGTGTTCAGTGATGAACACAGGTTCTGCCTTCGTGCCAATGATGGCCACATCAGATGAAATATAAAATGCACAAAAAATATCCCAGCGATTTGTGCCGTAGTCTCTTCCTTTCGTTTTACCCTATTTGGTTATAACATGAATAAAGCTGAGAAACAAAAGACATTTTCTCTGTATGTCGTGGGAAATCAGCCATACCCATCCCTCTCCTCCTGATTGGAGCAGAAGTATTCCCCTCTGTCCTGTCTGCAGAAGGACAAAAAGACAGCGAAGCCTTTCCTCTCACTAAGCTCCCTCCCCACCCATCATTCCCCCCATTCCCCGACTCCAGTCATTCCTTATCATAAAACAGATCAGGAGGCGATTAATCTCTTTGTTCCCTGCAGGATTTCTACTAAACTGTTTGCTTCAGGGGCCAGCTGAAAATTTTGCAGGTTGATTAACAATGGGACTGTGTCCTATTTACTTTTATCATTTATATTATGGGTTAGTTCTCCTTTAAGTTATCAGTTTGGGAAACCCTGGAGCGGATACGGTCAAGTGCAAGGGCCCTAATATTGTAATCGTCAAGAAGGTTTGGTGCACCAAAGACGTTCCAAAGGACCCTTAGGTGTACATACAGTTCTAAATGCTCATTAAATGCAAAAAAAAATCTTTTACATGTGAATAAAATAAAAATTGGCAAACAGTAAAAATTAGAGTATAATGTTTGAACTAAGAATAAGTGACTGCCTTCACTTGTATCAGTTGTAATTAAAAGTGCACAGACCAGGGATCAGCAACCTTCGTCACTCCAGCTGCGGTAAAACTACAATTCCAAGCATGCAAACTTTTCTGGCTGTTCTTTTAACTCCCATAGAAGTGAATGAAGGACTATGGGAGTTGTAGTTTTTGAACAACTGGAGTGCCGGAGATTGCTGATCCCTGGCATGGACCATTGAATCTTCATTAAATTAACTTTGGCAAAACATTTTCCAATTCTGTTCAATTACCTTTAAGGACTCATTCACACAGGTATATAATTTGTGTTGCAGTTGCCTAATTCTGTAAAGACTCTATTGTACTCTATCTGCAGCTATTGTACCCTAGAATCAAATATCTACAGATTACATATAAAATCAAAGCCATATAGAGGTAAATTAGAAGCTCGAAGCACCTGTATGGCAGCCTTATTAAGGACCCTAACAAAATGTAATACAGCCAAGAGCATGATCCCTAATTTATTTCTATTATGCATTAATGTACAATAAAAAAAGCAGTAGGACTGGCTCCATGATGTCCTGGATATATCAAAGGTTGGTCAATGTTCCCTCCATGTATACCAGACGGGAACAGCCATGATAGCTAATGACACCCCAAACCATGACACCTGGTGTTGGTCCTATGTATCCCAATCAGGACCCTCATCTACTAGCCAGTCACTAAATATATCTGTATAGCTTTGGACCTAAGGATACATTCACATGGGCAGTAAATGTGTTGCATCCATAACATTATGCACAGCACCAAAAGCGCATGTATGTATGGAACACTGCAGTTTTGCTGCACAACTACTGGCCCTCTGAATACATACATATTGGGAGTCATTTACTAAAGACAGGCGTTTCACATGCTGGTCTTATTAAAAACCTAGCTGGTGGAAGATCCAACCAATTTATGTGCACACCTCTTGATAGCTTTGTTGCATCCTCTGCTGTCCATGCAACGGGAATGAAATCTACTCCAGGAAGGAGTTGGAGTACTTTTCTGGTGTGATGTGATTCAGTTTTTTAGAACACATGGTGTTAAATGAATCAGGTTGTAGAGCTCCAGCCTGTGGCCTGCTTCCTCTCATATACTTTTTGGAAAAAAGACAAGAGTATTAGAAAAAGCTAGAGAGGTGCAAATTTAGCAACAAAATTAGTGACTTTTCCATGTCAAAAAACTGGCGTAGAATATTAGTACATAGTTACATAGTTACATGACCCCCAATGCCTGGTAGTACATCTACCTAGTGACTAGTCTACATCAGCTTTCTCAGATGTTAAGTTCACAGCTAAGTGTTTAACTGTCATATTAATTGGACTGAGATTTGTTTTAACATGACTATTTTAAGAGCAGCTTGAAACTCTGATGAAATAGGTGATATATTCCAGGATGCAGAAGCAATAGCGCTAGACATGTCAATACACAAAGAGTAGGAAACTAGGGATGTTCAATAGAATATCGGTTTTCCTCAGTCTTATTCTATTCTGAATATGCACAAAATATGGTTCTTTAGTTCAAAGAATACATTACAATGGGGGGGGGGGGGGCATTTTGTAAAACGTCATCCTTCTACAACATGTTTCTGGTTAGAAAAAAAGGAAAAGTGCAAGCAATTACCAAGTGGAAACCACACTATGATCTTCACATAGCAGTAAAAAATATCAATGATTACCAGCTGTGCGCTCCATATTAGCCACTTATGATAATTAACATTACTTACTGTCTGTTAACTGCTGAGATGTTGTTAAGACAAAAGATCTGTTAAGCATTTGCATTCATAATGTCTGCCGATTGAAAATTTCCACTGCAGCCTGTCGTCTGGGACCTAACTGCTCTGCTCCATTTCAAGTTTCCATCTTTCAGATTATCAAAAAGTAAATATGACACTTTAAGGTCCACATGCACCTGTGCTATATTATCTAGCAATTAAAGAATTATGGGAACTAAAAGTATTCAATACCAGAAGAGGAAACTTGCAGAAAATGTAAGTACCCTGGTATAAATATCCCCAAACCACTGACATTAGAAAAAATATCACCCAGCTGTATATTCCAAAAGTGAACATGTCGAGTTTTATCATAGTGTAACATAGTAACATAGTAACATAGTTTACAAGGCCGAAAAAAGACATCTGTCCATCCAGTTCGGCCTGTTTTCCTATAAGTTGATCCAGAGGAAGGCAAAAAAAACCCTGTGAGGTAGAAGCCAGTTTTCCCCACTTTAGGGAAAAAAATTCCTTCCCGACTCCAATCAGGCAATCAGAATTACTCCCTGGATCAACGACCCCTCTCTAGTAACTATAACCTGTAATATTATTACCCTCCAAAAATACATCCAGGCCTCTCTTGAACTCTTTTAGTGAACTTACCATCACCACCTCCTCGGGCAGAGAGTTCCATAGTCTCACTGCTCTTACCGTAAAGAATCCTCTTCTATGTTTGTGTACAAACCTTCTTTCCTCCAGACGCAGAGGATGGCCCCTCGTCACAGTCACAGTCCTGGGATAAATAGATCGTGGGAGAGATCTCTGTACTGACCTCTGATATATTTATACATAGTTATTAGATCTCCCCTCAGTCGTCTTTTTTCTAAAGTGAATAAGCCTAATTTTGATAATCTTTCTGGGTACTGTAGTCCACCCATTCCAGTTATTACTTTAGTTGCCCTCCTCTGAACCCTCTCCAGCTCTGCTATGTCTGACTTGTTCACAGGAGCCCAGAACTGTACACAGTACTCCATGTGTGGTCTGACTAGTGATTTGTAAAGTGGCAGGACTATGTTCTCATCACGGGCATCTATGCCTCTTTTGATGCAACCCATTATCTTATTGGCCTTGGCAGCAGCTGTCTGACACTGGTTTCTGCAGCTTAGATTTCTGTTCACTAAAATTCCTAGGTCCTTTTCTATGTCAGAGTTACCCAATATTTTACCATTCAGTATGTACTGGTGACTTGCATTATTCCTTCCCATATGCATAACTTTACATTTGTCAGTGTTAAACCTCATCTGCCACTTCTCTGCCCAGGCCTCCAGTCTATCCAGATCCATCTGTAGCACTGTACTGTCCTCTTCTGTGTTAATTACTTTACACAGTTTAGTGTCATCTGCAAAAATTGATATTTTACTGTGCAAGCCTTCTACAAGATCATTAATAAATATATTGAAGAGAATAGGGCCCAATACTGACCCCTGTGGTACCCCACTAGTTACAGTGACCCAATCTGAGTATGTACCATTAATAACCACCCTCTGTTTTCTATCACTGAGCCAGTTACTTACCCACATACAGACATTTTCTCCCAGGCCAAGCATTCTCATCTTATATACTAACCTTTTATGTGGTACAGTGTCAAATGCTTTGGAGAAGTCCAGATATACGACATCCATTGATTCGCTGCGGTCCAGTCTAGAACTTACCTCCTCATAGAAACTGATTAAATTGGTTTGACATGACCGATCCCTCATGAAGCCATGCTGATATGGAGTAATTTGCTTATTTTCATTGAGGTACTCCAAGCATTTCTTAGAAAACCCTCAAACAGTTTACCCATGACAGATGTTAAACTTACCGGCCTATAGTTCCCGGGCTCTGTTTTTGGACCCTTTTTGAATATTGGCACCACATTTGCTATGCGCCAATCCTGTGGAACACTCCCTGTCAGTATAGAGTCCTTAAATATCAGAAATAAGGGTCTGGCGATGACATTACTTAATTCTCTTAGGATACGGGGGTGTATGCCATCCGGTCCTGGCGATTTGTCTATTTTAATCTTTTTAAGACGCAGCTCTACTTCTTCCTGGGTCAGACAGGGCACTTTTAATGGGGAATTTACTTTTATATTCTGCATTTCATCTGACAGTTTATTTTCCTCAGTGAATACAGTGGAGAAAAAGATATTTAGTAGCTTTGCTTTCTCCTCATCGCTCTCTGCAACTCCCCCCTCATTACTCTGTAAGGGGCCGACACCTTCAGGTTTATACTTTTTACCATTTATATAATTAAAGAACATTTTAGGGTTAGTTTTACTTTCTTTGGCGATTAATCTCTCGGTCTCTAGTTTGGCTGTTTTTATTTGTCTTTTACATATTCTATTTTTTTCCTTGTAGTTTTTCAATGCTTCCTCGCTCCCCTCCTGTTTTAGTGATTTAAATGCTTTCTGTTTGTCATTTATTGCTTTCTTTACAGTTCTGCTTATCCACATTGGTTTTTTCTTGTAATATTTTGTCTTTTATGTTTAACAAGATCGAAATTTGAAATGGAAGTTTTAAAATAAGCACACAAAGAAAAGGGCCCTAATAGAGGTGGACTAGGGGGCATTTGTATCCAACAATGGTGCTTGAAAATTTTCAACTGGGGTGTCAAACTCTAGCTATCTGTATGTAATACTACATAGTTACCATCTCTTACAGAACCCTCTCAACTAGTCATAAGCACCAAGAGAACTCACATGATACCTACTCCTATGTTGAGCCCACTTGTTTTTCCTGACTGCCCTAGAGGGCTTAGTGAGAGGAAACATTTCTCTACAGAATATGCTTAATTTTGGCATCAGGCTTGGCACCTAAGAGAAGAATAACCCCTAGCTCAATTCTATGTAAAGAGGTCTACTATTGTTTTAGATGTCCTTTTTTTCGGAACTGTGAAAAGACTATGGGGTAGATTCACTATTGCCAATTCCCCAGAATTCTGGTGCTCAGCGTGCCGCATTAAATCAGTGTTCCAGACACTTTTTTGCCTTGGCTGACGGGAAGGGCGAGGGGGGATTTGGTAACATTTTGCCAAAATGTAAGAGTATGATTCTGGCACAAAGTAAACCACTTAATAAACTTACACTAGACAATATAAAGGTGCATCAGATTTATCATCTAACACCGGACACTGTAATAAATCTGCATAAAGCCACTTCTTTGCATTTAGACAGTGTTAGAAGATTGAAAATCTACCCCCATATATTTACAGTCGTGGCCAAAAGTTTTAAAACTGACACAAATTTTTGTTTTCACAAGGTTTGCTGCTTCAGTTTTTAGGGTGACAATTTGCATTAACTCCAGGGTTTGCGGCTTCGGTTTTTAGGGTGACAATTTGCATTAACTCTAGACAGTTTTGAAGTGTTCAAATGAATTGCACTTAATTGAAAAGTCAAACCTTTCCATGAAAATGAATTCCATTTCCACTGTATTTCGGCCCTATTATTAAATGACCTGCTAACATCATTTCAGTGATTTTCTTGTAAGCTCAGGAGAAAGCCCTCACTGATGTCGGAGCCTCTGGCCAATGAGGAGTTGTGCGGAGGATCCAGAACATCAGGGAGCACAAGTGGCAGCTCTACCCGATGTACTGGCATGCCGGCGTTAGCTGCCTTCCTCTGGTATACAAGGCCAGCTCCGTCCTCTGGCTCCCTCTACTGGTTACTTGCGTTATTGAAGAACTCCTCTGGCTTATGATCTCTAAATTTGTTATAGTGACTGAAGTTTTGGCTTCTGGCGTTTTGGTATTGTATTGATCTCCTGGTTCTGACTATTTAGCGTGTTTTGGTTTCCTTGTTTTCCTCTGGCATTACTTGTCCTGTATTCTCAGACTGGCTTATACCCTTTTTCCATACGACAACTCTCTTAGTGTTTGTTTGTTTGCCCCTGTTGGTGTGTTGCCCTTCATGTATTGCAGTATAGGGACTGTCGTCCAGTTGTGGGGTCACTGCCTAGGGGGACAATGCAAGAGACAGTGAGTCTGGGCAATGTTAGGGCTGCACTATCCCTGTTTATGTGTGACGGTAGTTGTTATTCTGACACCTACCGTATCTATTAATGAATACAAAAATGCATAGAAAGTGTTCCATGGTTAAAAATAATAAAAGGGAGTAAAATCTCTAAATGGAAGAAGCTTTAAATGAATTAATGAGATTAAAAGTGTTTTTTCAGCTAGTAAAATGTATTTAAAAAAGGCTCAAAAGCTTTAAAAATAATTTTAAAAAATCCTGGCCCATCTCAAAATGAAAATTAAGATACTTATTACCATTATTAAAGATTGGTTGGGGACCTGATAAACATCAGAAGAGAAGAAAATTGGCAAAAACTAATTCATAATTTGTTTTAGGTGTTCTATGACTATAGTTATTGCACGAAAACTGTTATACATGAGACATGATTATATTTATTAGAAAATAAAAGCAATTATTAAAGACAAAATTGTAGGTTTTGCAGAAGAACATTCACACTGATATGCAGGCGTCAAATGTTTGAAATTATCTGTCAAATTTGAAAAAGCCAAATAATTTCACTTTATTTTTAGAATTATGGTCTTGAGTGATATTGAACATGATAGAATGATACTGAAATTATAAAATCTCATGTGTACTTCTGTGTGAAGTCTTAAAGACGTATTCTAGTTTTTACATTTTATTTGTTTGTAAAATAGGAAATCATGCAATTTCGCACGTGCGGCGGGCGTCATGGCTGGCAAGTCTCTGCTGTTTCTAACAGCAGAGACTTGCGGGTACTTACCGCCATTGGCGGCGTCTTGCTGAGCTTTCAGATGCCGTGATCACACGTGATCACGGCATTAGGATGTGTCTGAACCCGGATGTGTCTGAACCCGGTGGTGTACAGACGCCCCGAGTGGCCGATCGGGGTGTCTGTACATGATATGAAAACTGTAATCCTCGCTGGTGAGGATTACAGTTTTCAAATTGCAATTCTTATTCTAGCCACTAGATAGCAGGCCAGTATAAGAAATGAGCAATTTTGGGATTTATCTCCATCTATTAAATCCCTAATTGCTCAAAAAGAAGAAAAAAAAACACAATATATTAGCTCATATTTGAGCTTTAAAATAATCACAAAAAAATTAAAAAAAATGTTAAAAAATATATAAAAAATAAAAAATATATAAAAGTTCAAATCACCCCCCTTTCCGTATAATTAAAAAATAAATACCTAAATAACAATAAATATAGACATCATGGGTATCACCATGACCGAAAACGCCCGTACTTTTAAAATATAAAAAAAAATTCCAATACGGCGAATTGTGTGGCGGAAAAAAACGTCCAAATGGCGATTCGCTGCTTTTTTGTCACTTTTTTCTAAAAAAAATTAAATAAAAAGTGGTCAAAAAGTCATACATACACACCCCAGAATGGTATCAATAAAAACTTCAGATCGCCCCGCAAAAAAATGAGCCCCCCATACAGCTCCGTACACATAAATACCAAAAAGTTATAGGGGTCAAGATATGACAACAAAAAAAGAAAAAAAAAGGCCAACTTTATAATTATTTTATCACTATCAAAACACAGGAAAAACTATACATATTAGGTATCGCTGGGTTCATACTGACCAGTAGAATTAAAGTAACTGGTCAGTTTTAATGAACATAGAACGTTGTAAATAAGAAACCCGTAGAACTGTAGCGGAATAGCAGTTTTTTTGCAATTTCACGGATTTGGAATTTTTTTCCCGCTTCCCACTACACCATATGCAATATTAAATGGTGGCGTTGGAAAGTACAACTTGTCCCGCAAAAAACAAGCCCTCATATAGCTATGTGAACAGAAAAATAAAACACTAAACAAAAAATGGCAGCAGCACTAGATAAGCCATGACACATGAACATGGGGTGAATATGTGAAAAAAGTAAAAAAGCATAACTGCTATATAGTAAGTAAAGTGGAAGCTCTTAGCGCATATACATGATCATAAATATGTCGGGCTCATCCACCAACGATCAAGGTGGCTTCCAATCGGATGAGTCCTACACTGACACTGACCTGCATCCTACATTAACCGGCAGGCCCATATCAGGGGAACATCTTACCCGGTCAGAAGCTGCACCAGTCTGAACAGGAGTGCTAAATTCCCCAGAGGAGGCCAGTCTTCCTCTATATATACAAAATGACAAAAAACAGACAGCACCTCCTGCAGATGAAAGTCAGGTGCAAGCTACCTGCTGGCTAGTTAAATACTAAACAAAACAGAAAACTATGTGAACAGAAAAATAAAACAGTTATGGCTGTTTGAAGGCAGGGAGCGCAAAATGAAAATGCATAACCGAAAAAACCTCCGGTACTGAATGGGTTAAAATTATGCATACAAACTTTTTATATATCAGACTGTTGAACCCTATATGCAGTAGAATGGTATAACCCATGTATTAGTCCTATGTAATGTATCTATGATCTAAATGAAACACGGCATCAGTTATCCCGCTGCCTCTGCTTGCAATATCCTTCCCCATGCTACAGTTTCTAGAACTTCCATAAGGATTTCTGCACACAGTGCGGATCGTCCACGTTTTTTCTGCGCAGATTTCATCTTTTCAATGGTTCTCATGGGCATAAATATAGCCAAAGCTGCCACAGCACTTGCTATGGGGCCAGGGGTTGGGATGACCTAATCAGGTGCAACAACTTGTAACTTGTAACTTTTTGTGGGAAATAACAATATGGTGGCTTTTTCTATTATATTGGCTTTTTGATGTATGGTGCCATTATACAGACCTTTCATTTTGGTAACTTATGTTGCTGTTTTAATTTTTTGACTATTACTATTAATATCACATGATGTGTCTGTTACCAGTACCACAAAACCCTATGTGCCACAGCTAGCTCTTGTTAACTAATGGAAGGCTGCACTGTTTAGTTGGTCTGCATTGTTAATGGCCGTGCTCCTCTCTCCGCCTCCTGGCGGTGTTGCAGAGAGGGAGCCCGCCGCCGGCTCCCTGTAACACTTGCATTATTGAAAGTGGTACACAACCATTAATAATGCAGACCAAACAGTGTTTTCTTCATTAGTTAGCAAGAGCCAGCTGCGGCCAGTACTGCCGCATGGTACTTGACCACAGAGTGGCTGTGTTGCAAACTAAGACATGTGGTCATACACCTACATAAAGTGATGAGGGACCCATCTTATTTTGCTATGGGGCCATATAAATTAGAGTTATGCCCTTGATGGTTCTCATAATGACATCATTAATACATTATAATTCATGCACATGACGACATTAGAATATTATAATTCATAGGCTTGACAACATCAAAACATTAAACTGTATAAGGAAAGCTACACCTCTTGGTATACTTTGTAATTCTTGATTCAAAGAAAGTTTTCTATCAAATTCAACACATGATTACCTAATATACTCTCTTAGGGGTTATATAACAATAACCTTTGATCTTTCTTTGGTAGTCCTCTAAAAAAAGAAAATATTGGTCATAAAGTAAAGATAATTGACAAATGAACAAATTAGGCACAGTCATAAATATCAACACTCTATACTAGAATGATCAATTCAGTGCATGAATCTATCACTAAGACACCATCACAAGGCTCACAAACCTTCATTTCTGCAAAGGTCAACATTACCACATAACAAATCCTATTAGAAGACATCTTTCAATTGATTACTTAGAGTTCTCCTTTCTAGCCACAACACAGCACATTGGAATTTATATACAACTTATTCACTAAGTTCTTTAAGATAGATATATGACTAAAAGACACAACCAGCTCTGCAATAGGATTTTACTCTCCTACGGGGAGGTGTTATTATTGAGGGAGGCACTATAAAGGACATTATTATTACTGGGGACATAATGGGGAGTATTATTATTGGTGGAGACACTACAGGGGCATTATTACTGTGGACATAATGGGACATTATTATTTCTGGAAGCACTATAGGAGTAATCACAGGCAATATAGGGGGAATTATTAGAACTGTGGACAATATAGGGGCAATTACTACTGAGGGAAATATAGGAGACATTATTATTATTGGGGAGGTTCAGGGGGGGTACATTACTACTACATGGGCACTATTTTTTCAGTGTAGTATTTGGAGGCATTGGGGAGTACAGCCAGCACTGTATTGGAGATGGCAAAAGTAGAACACAGTTGGGGTACCAGTATGTGGAGTGTGTGTTGAAAAAGAGGTAAGGATGATGGAAAAAATTAAGAATATTAAGAATATAAGATGAAAAACTCTGCAGAAATGAGATGTAGATAAAGGATGTCATCATGCCAGTCTGCTCCTAACAGAGAAAATGAAGAAAGAGAAGATGTCACTGGATGTAATAAATATGTAGTGCTGAACTCTCCTATATGTTTGGTAGCCCTGAAAGACCTGGCAGGATGCTGATGTAGGGCCAGCTCGGTGCTGGGGCTCACGTCTCATCAGCAACATCGTCCATAGCTTAATTAAAGACAACTGGATGAAGAGAAGAAAAAAAAGTGGCAGCTGGAGCTGGCCAACAAAGGTCCAGCTTCACTGAATGTATTTTGTGCTGCTCGAGCAATATTTTGTGGTGCTCTGTGATATTTGGTTCTGTTGGGGTTGTATTTTGTGCTGTTCTGGGGAGGTATTTTGGGCTGCTGGGGCAGCATTTTATGGCACTGGGTGTGCAAGTTTTTTACGCTAGTTTTTGGTGTATAAGTCTGCAAATGGTTCAGATTTACAAATATGTCTGTGCCTAAAATTTGTCTCAAGAGTGGTGCAAACTGGCACAATTTTGGCACAATTTACAAAGAATTGGAGCTTCTACAGACCAGACTTGGGGCTGGTTTGACTTTTCTGAAGGGGTGGACCTTCACTGGAAAGGTATGTGGCCTAAGATGTGATGATGTTTTGCAACAAAATTGTGCTACAATTCCGAGTAAAATTCTGTCTCAAAGTAAGCCAATCACTAGTTGGTGCACAGTAGGCAAAAGTGTATATTTCTGCCCCAGATTTATCATCCAGCCTGAGCCCCTGTGATAAATTCAATGCAGATGTAGGCAGCCTGTCTAAGCATTAGTAAACCTGGACTAATATCAGTCAGTACTCCCTACAAAATTAAATAAATGTGCAGGTGCACTGACTTCATGTAATTCAAATGCAAATACAAGATGTATCAGCACTCTGCAAACAATGAATATATGGATTTTAAATTGCATTATTGCCATATTCACTTGAGACATGGATTAATTCTTTTTATCGACGAGTACTGTATGATTCCATCTGCCATGGCAAGGGAAACCTTATAGATGGGAACCTATACTATAATGAGCTTACATGGGACAGCTGATTCAGACAATTCTGATGTTTTAGATTTGCTACATAGTCATTTACATTCATTTATTTGAGCATGTGTATGCCTTAATGAGAATCAAGAAAACATCACTGTTATTGCATTTACCCTCTTGGTCAAGAGCAGGAGGAAAGGTTATTCTCACATTCTACCATTCTTAAAGTTAATCTTATTTTTCCCTCAATAAATTTTTTGTGTGACTCTTTTTTTATACAATGTAATTCAACATTATTTCAGAGTAGCCTGTGTTTACCTACAGGCTCCCTGGGAAAATCAATATGCAAATCAAAAAGAAAACCATGGAGACACCATCACGTGTCTCAACGACGGTCAAAACTAGCCAGGCCTTTCCCAGGGAGCCTTGTTTTAGTTTCACCAACGTTGAGACTCGTGATGGTGTCTCTGTGGTGATGATGGTTGATCTCTCTGAGGTCAATCATCTTTTCTTAAATAATCCTCTACTAGGCATTGCTCCCACTAGCCAGATTCCTACTCCACACTGATGAGGGGCAAATACCCCAAAACAGCTGTCTGTGGATGGATACCATGCTTTGGCATAGGTGGTTTCCTTTTGGGGACTGCCCTTCCCTTGGTTGTTCCTTCCCGGTGAAAGGCCTGGCTAGTTTTGACCGTCATTGAGACACGTGATGGTGTCTCCGTGGTTTTCTTTTTGATTTGCAATTAGGAATCAACAGAAATGAAACAGAATGTTCTATGCGGTGGTCACCGTGGAACAGAAAGAGGCACTGCAGGGAGGTGTGCATGCAGCGTTGGAGCAGGTGTCACCTGTCTAGTCACATTTCTGTTGATTCCTTATTGCATTGAGGATTTGAAATAAGTGTATATATTTTATTTGGAGAGTTCAATGGTACTTTATTTTAAGTGCTTTTAGATAAAGTCCATTCCATTCTACACACTACCAATTAGGACATCGAATGCAACCCAATATTACTCTATGGTTTCATAGGTACAAATCTGCTGACAGATGCCCTTTAAGAAATGGTATATTGCATTCTGGCTGAAGCTTCTACCCTCCCTAAGCGTGCCTTGAAAAATTTATATTCCTATAAAGTGTTGGTGGAACTATTTCCATGTTTTCAAAGAAGTTTTATTGGAGTATTATATTGATTATCTATTCTCAGGATGGCTCACTTAAAATGGTTGTCCGAGATTATCCTCAAGATTGGTCATAAATATCATATCGATGGGGTCTGACTCCTGTCACCCCCATTGATCAGTTGTCTGTCTCATTCATAAGTCATATGGCCTAGGCATGGGGCTGAGCTGTTAATAACAAGGACAGCTGCTATCCAATGGACAGTGCTGTAATTGGTAAGCTGCTAGGAGGTTTCATTGCACACTGAAGCATATTGGCCTCCTCATATAGCCCATAGCAATGGTGCTGGGAGACGCACCGCCACCAATCTGATGTTGATGACCAGTCAGGGGGGTCCAACCCCCAGCAACCCTGTTGATTAGACCAGACCACTTTCTTCTTTTGCTCCCTGGTCTAGTTCTGACACTTTTGTGGCCATTGTAGAAGATTTGATCAGTGAACTGGGGTCATCAATTTGTACTCTATAACCCTGTTGCTGTTACATTGGATGTCCTTCCTTGGACCATAGTTGGTAGCTGCTAACCTCTGCATATCACAAAATATGCGCCATTTTGGGGATGCTCTGACCTAGCCATTTAGCCATAATAATTTGACCCTTGTTATAGTCATTCAGATCAATGCTTTCTCATTTTCCCGGTTTCCAACTTATCAACTTCAAGAAATGACTCAACATTGTCATGAGATAATCTTATTCTCTTCACCAGTCACTGGTTTGGGATATAAAACTGCATTCAAATTGATTGGTGATGGGTTTTGAGTGATGACAAACATGTTTTTTTCCAATGTGGAAAATTCATAATTTTCTAAATTTCAATGTCTCTGCTTTTAAGACAGATTGTGGTACCTCATAAAATAGGTATTACTTTACATTTCTCAGAAGTCTACAGAAGTCTAGTTTATGTTGGCATCATTTTATAATTTTTATTTTATTTTATATGGAGTACAATTTTAGATGCAATTTTAACATTTTTAAGAAAATTTCCAAAACCTGACTTTTAAAGGACCAATTTAGGTATGTCACTTTGTGGGACTTACATAATAGAAACCACCCATTTTAGAAGCTACAACTCTCAAATTATTCAAATATGATTTTACAAACTTTGTTAACCTTTTAGGCATTCCACAGAAATCAAAGGAAAAATAGAGGAGAAATTTTGAAATTACATTTTTTGTAGATTTTCTATTTTAATCCAGTTTAAACGCGTTGACCTGCAAATAAATACAAAGATTTACATCTGACATCTCGATTATTGAAGATCTTCCGCAACAGTACCACTCCAGACGATCCAGCTGTTCTTCTCCTCTTCTATTGTTACTATCGGCATCCCAGCAGCCCCGTTTGCTGTGGATACGAGGATTGTGGGCTGCAGTCAAAGAAACCTGATTTGCTGGTTGGGTAAAATACCAACGAGGTGGATTCTAGTTGTTGTGGCTTCTAGGGTAAGCCCAATATTCTCTTAACCCTTACATCTCCACATTGGTACCACACAGGTGGAGCTGCCTTCTTTCTCTTTTTTTTCTTCCATAAACAGTTATATGGAAACATGGCAGGGCACAGAAGGGAAGGACCAACATATGGATTTTGGAGAACAGGTTTCACTGGGATAATTTTAAGTTGCCATATTGCATTTGAAGATTCCCTGAAGAACCCCTACAGTAGAAACTTCCAAAAAGTTACCCTATTCAGAAAACTATGGGATAAGGTGACAGTCTTATTGGTACTATTTTGGGGCACATAAGAATTTGATATGACACTTTTATGGTGCAAGGTGACCACAAAATGGCTGATTTGGCACTGTTTTTATTTTATGTTTTTATTGCGTCCATCTGAGAAGGTGCAGTGACTTCAGTCAGCCGGGCCATCAGTACTGATTGGGCGTGCAAAGCTCTGGTGCCCACCCGATCAGCATACCGTACTACTACATCATAGGTCATCAAGTCATTTGTAGCCATGACGTACTAGTATGTCAAGAGTCGTTAAGAGGTTGAAATATTGTAAAGTGTGTGTTAACTTTATGCCTTTTAGAGATCAGCTTCAATTGGCTTAACTGTTCACAGTAACAGTAATTTTAACAAAGGGTGCCCAAACTTTTGCATGCCACTGTATGTAGTGCAATATACAGCAATATGCGTGCATGCATAATCATTATAATAACACTAATTGCAATACTAGTAATGTAAAAAGTATAAAAAAACATACATGTTTAAGTATGCTACACATGGCACCTGCTGTGAAATAGGTAATAAACTAAATTTTCTCAGATAACGTTTAATTTTGAAGAAAAATAAAACAAGTTTCAGTCTTCACAATATACTTACTGTCTTAGTGATGCGTTTTTGAGGTATAATAATAGCCAGCTACTGAGTAAAAACATTTCCGAGGCATTTTGTTTAATATGGAGCTCATTTCATTTTGTTTGCAGTTTATGCTTCAGCTATTCTCTGACCTTGGTGCGTATCCTTTCTCCATAAACCCTATCATTAAAGAAGTTGTTTTTTTAGATTTTGTTTTATATTTGTTTTATTTTGAATTGATTCAAGTGCATATCTTTATAGTGAGACTGTATATTTTGCTCCTTTTAACTGGCTAACATTTGATATCAACTGCATTTTCAAACAGATCATTGAGACATTTTTTCTGTTGCATAGAAAAAAAATGAATAAAATAAATAAAAATAATAAAACTCTCTAAACTTGGTGTCTTAGTGCTTCCCATGTGAATGTGGGCTCATCAGGGGAAAAACAAGCAAAGGCACACTAAGATGGCACTGAATAGAATTGTAAGACAGCACATGCTACCAGGATAAATAAAGACCCTATTATAAATAATTACAGCTATTATAGGTATATATGGCACATAAGGAATAGAGGCAATAACAGTCAGACACACAATTGGGCCACTCACTCGGTATGTGCTGAACCAGATGATGTCTGGTCCAGTGTCCAATTTTTGGCTCAAATATAGTGCGCACAGATAACAATGATGTTCTAAAGCTTGATTGTCTATTTTTATTGTATCAGTTGGTATTTTAGACCCAAATTTTAATTCAGCAACATTTTCGCTAAATCCAGAATATAAACCTTAAAATATTATTTAAAGGGTGTTTGACATATAACCCTTTCTATAAATAAGATCAACCAACATTTGAACCATGGAGAATCAATACACTATAAAAAGCCTATAACAGGCAGTGGGTATGGACTGGTTAAACCGAAGGACGTTGTCCTGGCAGATTCCGGGTATTCAACCTTTAACCCCTGTACAGGGTTCTGGACTTTGCTTCAGGGAAATAACCAGACTGGTACCTCCTGGATTAGTACTGCTGCAGATGGCATCTGAGTCCCAGAGGTCAGAGACACCAATGAGAGGAGCCAATGGAACAGGCAAAAAGTGTAATGAATACAGTGCAATGTCAGGACAAGCTGAGTATGTGCATATTCCAGATAGCAATTCCAAGGTGGAGCAGGCAGCAAGAAGCAGAATCTGTAGGCAAGGTATGGTACAAGGATAGTCAGACAAGAGATCACACCTTTGCTGGTTACTAAACACTACAAAACCCAAAACTCAGGCCAGGAGGTGGATCCATAGCCCCGTTAAATAGAGGGTCTGATCATCACCTTAATCATCAGCTGGACATGGAGTAAGAGGAAATAATTAACTCTTGCAGTCCCGAAAGGAAGTTCACTGAGCACTGGTTCCAATACACACAGAGAGGGAGGAGCTACGTGCCTGCCTTCTAGGGACAGCAGGACAACAGTAGGCACAGACCATTGGAAACTAAATTAACACACATATAGACGAATCCCCCAATCCAACGTAATACAATCTAAAGTGTCCACTTTTAGAAAAAATGTTTTTATAATTTTTATGCATTTATATTAAAGTGGTTGATCTGCACAGCCATCCATTCACTTTGTATTGTAAAGGCTGCACAAAGAAATAGAAAGACTGGCATGCTACACTATTAATGTAATGTGCCAGATGTTCTTTTGGCGAGTGCCACATCTGTACAATTTTATGTAGATATCAGTGCTTAATACACGTTTACCAGAGCTATTAATAGATTGTTCAGGAAGCTAAAACTAAGATTTATTGTATTCCCACAAGGAAATGTTTACATGAGAACTCTCACTTAACAAAATTTGATTTTGAATGAGTACATGTTGTCTTCTCGGTGAAGAAATTTATAATCTCGGCTAGCTTAGTATCAGTGTTTACATTACAGCAAGCGTGCATGATTCATCTCTTTTTTTGAGCATCTCAATTGCTGCTTGTCAGAATTTAAACTTCCAAAAGGAAGAATCCACAGTAATAAATATCCTTGAATTTAAAAATGTATCATTTATACAATATATGCAGTTTCAGTAGCTAAGGGTTTGTGGTACACAACTACTTAAGATCTTCTATGGACACCTTTGTACTGATTTTTATTGTATTGATCATCTGCTTTTTAAATGCAAAATTAAGAAACTTTCTAAATATCCTTTATTACAAATGTTTTAACATTTTGTTTCTGCAGAGTCTTTTTACCAAGGGAGGGCAGCTCACCAAGGATGCAGATGGGGAGAAAAGCAAATAAATTCCAGGAGAAAGGCAGCAGCATCCTGGACAGACAGGTCCAACATATAATATTAATTAGATGGACATGCGCTTCAAAAAGTCTGAAACTAGGAGCAGATTTCAAACTAAATATCTCTATACTTTACACCAGTTTGATAAATCTCCCCCACTGACTGCTATCTTTATTACCTTTTAGGGTGAACCTGAAACCTTCCATGGGTGTTTTTATGGTTTTAGCTCTCCTTAAAAGTAGATGCCCATTAACGGTATATAAATATGTTTAAAGTTATGTACCCATCCATATGGAGGTCACCTTGCTGCTGGTCAATGGGCCCAGATACTTTTTGATCAAAAAATATATCCGCTAATAACCTCTGATTGCATATTAGATGAGGCTAGGACGTAGCTAAAGGCTCATGGGCCCTGGTGCAAGAGTTCAGCTTCCCACAGTGCTATCTATCTATCTATCTATCTATCTATCTATCTATCTATCTATCTATCTAACTCTACAGTGTAGGCACATAGGCACAATGACCATTTCCTCAGTGCTGGTCTTCTAAAAGACCAAGAGCAAGGATCTGGTAGCAGGAGTGGAGACAGAAAAGAGTGGGTGCCCCAGTTTACCAGTACAGGCCAGCGCTTTCACCATCAGATGGGTGCAATCATGCACCAGGTGCGCAATCCCTTAATGATCGGTGTGGACACATAAAGCCGGCTTGTGTGAGAATCAAGTGTAAGTAAAAAGGTTGCTAGAAGTGTTTTTTTGTAAGCAGGGAGAAGCTTTCCAGCTGTTAGTGAGGTATGTTATCTGTATAGTCAGTGCTGGACAGGTCAGGATCTATTTTGCTGTTTTGTTTTATTTTATGTTTGCAAACTTCTCAAGAAAACCAGACCATGGATCAGCATACACCAATAAATTGCTGTTGGCTTACTTTGGAAGGAACAGACAACTTTCTTTTGACCCCAAAAAAGGTCGACCCTGAGCAAAATTCTCAATATATGTATATTTATATATATACTAGCAGAAGGACCCGGCTTCGCCTGGGTATATTTCATCTATTTCATTTAATGTTTGTGTGTGTCGTTGCAGAGAGAAAGTCATCCTCCTTCTCACCCCTGCAGCTGACAGAAGTTGATTTTTACCTTCATTTTTTCAATCCCCATTGGCTGTGGAGTGGGAGGGGGCGTGACCTGACCAGGTCAGGGGCGTGGTTTAGCGGGACCTTGGGGGAAGTTTTTCTTTTAAGTCCTTCTTTTCAGGGTGGCCTGAATTACAGGTCAATGCCATGGTAATTTATGAGGACACGCAATGGGTAGCAGTGGAAGAAAACAGCGCTTCGCACGGGTATATTTAATCTATTTCATTTAATGTTTGTGTGTGTCGTTGCAGAGAGAAGTTCATCCTCCCTCCCACCCCTGCAGCTGCCAGAAGTTGATTTTTACCTTCAATTTTTCAATCCTCGTTGGCTGCGGAGTGGGGGGGGGAACGTGGCCTAACCAAGTCAGGGGCGTGACTTAGCGAGTCCTGGGGCGGGGGTTTTAAGTCCTTCTTTTGAGGGTGGCCTAAATTACAGGTCGATGCCATGGTAATTTATGAGGACATGCAATGGGTAGCAGTGGAAGAAAACATCTTTTATTATTACTGAACGGTCGTAGTCTAATATTAGTCTATTTCATCTAATGTTTCTGTGTGTCGTTACAGAGAGAAATTTACCCTCCCACCCCTGCAGCTGACAGAAGTTGATGTTTACCTTAATTTTTTCAATCCCCATTGGCTGTGGAGTGGGAGGGGGCGTGGCCTAGCTAGACCTGGGGCGAGAGTTTTAAGTCCTTCTTTTGAGGGTAGTGTGAATTACAGGTCGATGCCATGGTAATTTATGAGGACATGCAATGGGTAGCAGTGGAAAAAAAAGCGCTTCGCACGGGTGTATTTAATCTATTTCATTTAATTTTTCTGTGTGTCGTTGCAGAAAGAAAGCCAACCTCCCACCCATCCCTGCAGCTGACAGAAGTTGATTTTTACCTTTATTTTTTCAATCCCGGTTGGCTGCGGAGTGGGAGGGGGCATGGCCTGACTGAGTCGGGGGCATGACTTAGCAAGACCTGGGGCGGGGGTTTTAAGTACTTCTTTTGAGGGTGTCCTAAATTACAGGTCGATGCCATGGTAATTTATGAGGACACGCAATGGGTAGCAGTGGAAGAAAACATCTGTTATTACTACTAAATGGTCTTAGTCTAAAATTAGTCTAAAACATAAGTTTTATTTATGGTAACTTGAATACCCCATTAACAGTGTCATCCACAGTGCTCTACCCCTCAGTGTTCAGCTCCTCAGCTGGCTCCTGATTACCTGGCTGTGTTGTTATGGAAACCTGCCCTCCCTGTGTGTGTCTGTGCAGAGAATGGCAGTTGAGGCTTGAAAGCAAAGCTCCCAGGCTAATACTGGCAAATGCAGGTCATATTTTGGGAATATCTTCTGAACTTTATGTCCTAGAGAGCTCAGACATGGTCTAAAACCTTCCCGGACACCTGATGTACCTGTGTGCCGAATTTGGTCAAAATCAGTCCAGTAGTTTGGTTGCGCATAGAGAACAGACAGACAGACAGACTGATAGAAACTCATTTTTATAATATTAAGATTATATATATATATATATATATATATATATATATACTAGCAGAAGGACCCGGCTTCACATGGATATATTTAATCTATTTCATTTAACCCTTAGAGTATCAGCACTATCAGCACAGTACGGCGCTAGGGCGATGCGGACACATGGCGCCCACTCGCAAGTGCGGCGGGCGTCATGGCCGGCAAGTCTCTGCTGTTTCTAACAGCAAAGACTTGCGGGTACTTACTGCCATCGGCAATGTCTTCGTAGGCCTCTAGATGCCGTGATTGTGTACAGACACCCCGTAGGCCTCTAGATGCCGTGATTGTGTACAGACACCCCGTGTGGCCAATCGGGGTGTCTGTACACAATCTGAAAGCTGTAAACCTCGCTGATGAGGTTTACATCTTTCAAAGTGCAATTCTTATTCTGGCCACTAGATGGCAGGCCAGGATAAGAAATGAGCAAATTCGGTCATTAAGTCAAAAATAAAAGACCCTCATTGCTCATAAAGAAAAAATAAAAAACACAATCTATTTGCTCATATTTGAGCTTTAAAATAATCACAAAAAAATTTAAAAAAATGTTAAAAAATATATAAAAAATAAAAAATATATAAAAGTTCAAATCACCCCCCTTTCCGTATAATTAAAAAATAAATACCTAAATATCAATAAATATAGACATCATGGGTATCACCGTGACTGAAAACGCCCGTACTTTTAAAGTATAAAAAAACAATTCCAATACGGCGAATTGTGTGGCGGAAAAAAGCGTCCAAATGGCGATTCGCTGTTTTTTGTGGGTTTTTTTTCTAAAAAAATTAAATAAAAGGTGATCAAAAAGTCATACACACCCCAGAATGGTATCAATAAAAACTTCAGATCGGCCCGCAAATAATGAGCCCCCATACAGCTCCATACACATAAATACCAAAAAGTTATAGGGATCAAGATATGACAAAAAAAAGCCCAACTTTATAATTATTTGATCACTATCAAAACGCAGGAAAAACTATACATATTAGGTATCACCGGATTCGTACTGACCAGTAGAATGAAAGTAACTGGTCAGTTTTAATGAACATCGAACGTTGTAAATAAGAAACCCGTAGAACTGTAGCGGAATAGCGTTTTTTTTTTTCAATTTCACCCGATTTGGAATTTTTTTCCCGCTTCCCACTACACCATATGCAATATTAAATGGTGGTGTTTGAAAGTACAACTTGTTCCGCAAAAAACAAGCCCTCATACAGCTATGTGAACAGAAAAATAAAACAGTTATGGCTGTTTGAAGGCAAGGAGCGCAAAACGAAAACTCAAAGCCGAAAAAACCTCCGGTACTGAAAGGGTTAATGTTTTTGCATGTCGTTAAAAGATATTGACAGTATTGCCAATAACAGTGACCTCTACAGCACCCCGCCCCTTAACAGTGAACACCACAGCCTCCTAACCCTTAACACTGACCCCCCCACAGTGCCCCGCCTCCTTGAAATAGGACCTCCATGGCAGAGGCCCGCCCCTTAACACTAACCTCCAAAGGAGATCGTCTCCTTATCTGTGACCTCCACTGTTCCCTGCTTCCTTAACAGAAGCCTCCACAGCACCCATCCCTTTAACAGTGACTGCCACAATACCCCGTTCTCTTAACACCTCCACAGTACCCTGCTTCGTTGACCTCACAGTTCTGGCTTAACAGTGACCTCCACAGCAGCTGCCCCTTTAATAGTGGCCCTTGCCCCTTTAACAGTGACTTCCACAGCAGCCTGCCCCCTTAACAGTAACGTCCACAGTGAACGCCCCCTTAACAGTGACCTCCACAGTGCCCACCCCTTAACAGTGACCTCCACAGCAGTTGCCCCTTTAATAGTGGCCCATGCCCCCTTAACAGTGACCTCCCCAGCGCCCAGCCCCTTTAGGATAGTGCTACACAATGACGTTTCATGCAACATTTTGTTGCACCAATGTCGCGCAACAATTTTTATAATGATAGGCTATAGTGTCGCACTGTGAATTATTGTGACATGCTGCGACTGCAACACTCCATCCATTCCTCATAGATTTTTGTGTGACTGTCGCGTCGCAGTCGCAGCATCTCACATGTCGCAGTGCAATACTATAGACTATCATTATAAAAATTGTTGCGCGAAATTGCTGCGACATCAATGTTTCACGACACATGTAGCAGTTTAGTTGTGTTGTGCGACTTATTGTTGTCATGTAACCCAGGCCTAACCTACAGCAGTGAAGGAAAATAGCTGGGTTGTTATGGAAACCTGGAGTAAAACTGTATGTATGTGTGTAAGAAGCAGGTTGCGCCAGGGCCTGTGGGAGGTAAGCACTGAATTGTGTTTCGGGGGAATTATTTACCTGAGCTCCTCAGCTAGCTGCTAATTACCTGGCTGAGTTGTTATGGAAACCTGCGGTAAACCTGTGTGTGTATGTGGAAAGTATGGCAGTTAGGATTTGAAGAGAAAGACTTCCATGCTAATATTGGCTATGCAGTTCATTTTTTGCGAATATCTCAGGAATGGTAAGTCCTAGAGAGCTGAGACCTGATCTAAAACCTTCCCGGACACCTGATGTACCTGTGTGCCAAATTTAGTCAAGTCATTTGGTCGCGCATAAAGAACAGACAGACAGACGGACGGACAGACAGACATAAACTCATTTTTATATATATATATACTAGCAGAAGGACTCGGCTTCGCCTGGGTATATTTCATCTATTTCATTTAGTGTTTGTGTTTGTCGTTGCAGAGAGAAAGTCAATGCAGCTGACAGAAGTTGATTTTTACCTTCATTTTTTCAATCCCCTTTGGCTGTGGAGTGGGAGGGGACATGACCTGACCGGGTTGGGGGCGTGGTTTAGCGGGACTTTGGAGGGGGTTGCTTTTAAGTCCTTCTTTTGAGGGTGGCCTGAATTAAAGGTCGATACCATGGTAATTTATGAGGACACGCAATGGGTAGCAGAGGAAGAAAACATCGCTTCGCACGGGTAAATTTAATCTATTTCATTTAGTGTTTCTGTTTGTTGTTGCAGAAAAAAGTCACCCTCCCATCCACCCCTGCAGTTGACAGAAGTTGAATTTTAGCTTCATTTTTTCAATCCCTGTTTGCTGCGGAGTGGGAGGGGGCGTGGCCTGACTGAGTCAGAGGCGTGGCTTAGCTAGACCTGGGGCGGGGGTTTTAAGTCCTTTTGAAGGTGGCCTGAATTACAGGTCGATGCCATGGTAATTTATGAGGACACGCCATGGGCAGCAGTGGAAGAAAACATCTTTTATTACTATTGAACGGTCTTAGTCTAAAATTAGTATATTTCATCTATTTAATTTAATATTTCTGTGTGTCGTTGCAGAGAGAAAGTCAATGCAGCTGACAGTTGATTTTTGCCTTGATTTTTTCATTGCCCATTGGCTGCGGAGTGGGAGGGGGCGTGACCTGACCGGGCGGGGGGCGTGGCTTAGCGGGACCTTGGGGGGTTGATTTTAAGTCCTTCTTTTGAGGATTACCTGAATTACAGGTTGATGCCATAGTAATTTATGAGGATAGGCAATGGGTAGCAGTGGAAAAAAACATCTTTTATTACTACTGAACGGTCTTATTATAAAATTAGTCTATTTCATTTATTTCATTTAATGTTTCTGTGTGTCGTTGCAGAGAGAAAGTCAATGTGGCTGACAGAAGTTGATATTTACCTTAATTTTTTCAATCCCCATTGGCTGCGGAGTGGGAGGAGGCGTGACCTGACCAAGTCAGGGGCGTGGCTTAGCGAGACCTGGGGCAGGGGTTGTAAGTCCTTCTTTAGGGAGCAGCTTGAATTATAGGTCGATGCCAAGGTAATTTACAGGACACGCAATGGGTAGCAGTGGAAGAAAACATCTTTTATTACTACTGAACGGTCTTAGTCTAAAATTAGACTACATAACTTATATTTATGGTAACCGGAATACTCCTTTAACAGTGTCATCCACCACACTCTGCCCCTTTAAAGCAGCAAATAGAAATGTCTGAGCTCCTCAGATGGCTGCTAATTACCTGGCTAGGTTGTTATGGAAACCTGTGTGCATCTGGAGAAAATGGCAGTTGGAATTTGAAGTGAAATGCTCCCAGACTAATATTGGCTAATGGAGATCATATTTTGGGAATATCTCGAGAACGGTACGTCCTAGTGAGCTGAGACCTGGTCTAAAACCTTTCCGGACACCTGGTGTGCCGAATTTGGTGAAAATCGGTCCAGTAGTTTGGTCGCGCATAGAGAACAGACAGACAGACGGACAGACAGAAACTCATTTTTATAATATTAAGAGAGATATATATTTTTATTTATTTATTTTTATTTTATTTTTTTGGAGGGGGTATGCTCAGGATTGCCTATGCTGGGGTCACAGTACACTTGTCTGTTCCATCTAATGCAGACCAAACAACAAGGAATAGGTTTTAAGCTGACTTGTAGCCAGGTTTATTGATAAGGTTGCCGATAAAATAACACAAGACAGTAAAAGGAAACCTAGCCTGTCCGGCACTAACTATACATATATCGTCCCTTCCTACCTGCTGAAGTGCTTCTCCCTGGCAGCTCACAAAATGAGACTATTAGCAACCTTTTACTAACTTTTTTTGGACACACACACACATTTTGTGTCACCAGGTAGAGAGAGATTCACTGACCTCCTGGATCTGTTATATCCCCACCCTCTTTGCTGCTTCATTCATTATTGTCACAGGTCTTTCACCTGCTACTTCTTGGAGAAATATACAGTACTTCCCTTCCACCACCAATCCTGCACTGGCAAGTGGTACTGAGCAACTGAAACATATATATATATATATATATATATATATATATATATATATATATAATATTTGAGTGATTCTAAAGCCCACTTGATGGCCAAACACTTGTCTACAATTGCATAGTTCTTCTCATGCTTATTCAGTTTTCTACTCAAGTAAAGCACAAGATGTGCCTCTCCATTAACATTCTGTGATACACTGCCCCTATTCCTGTGTTAGTGTGGTTGGGGCCAGTTGGAGCTTGAATACACCTCTCCCAATAACGTAACCCAAGTACTTGGACTCTTCTAGACCAGGGATGGTCCACCTGCGTCCCTCCAGCTGTTGTAAAGATAAAACTCCTACCATGCCCTGCTGTAGGCTGATAGCTGTAGGCTGTCTGGGCATGCCAGTAGTTTTGCAACAGTTGGAGGACCGCATGTTGGGCATCCCTGTTCTATATGCTATACCAATGATATATTTCTTGGGGTTCGCGATCAACCTTGCTCTCCTTAAAGTAGAACTCCCGCAAAACTTTTTATTCTCTGACCTGTTAGAAAGTAATCTGTAGTGAATGTAATCTTCTTATCAGTGACTGTATCTGTGAGCTATACTCTCCATTCTATCTGTAGCAGTGTCATGTGACCAGCACTTTGATCTCCAACTGACACAGGACAGGAAGCCAGTTACTTCTCTATTCGTTCCCATGAGGCTCCCATAGAAATATACAGAGAAACAGACTTCCTGTCCACACATTAGATGCTGTGTCAGTTGGTGAGTCTGATTGCTGGTCACATGACACAGATGAGAAGCATCAGGGAGATATAACTCACAAATACAGACACTGGTAAGAAAATGACATTCACTACAGATTACATCATGTACCTTTCTATCAGGACAGAGAAGAACATTTTTTTTGCGGAAGTTCATCTTTAAATCATTAATCACTGTCTGTTTTTTCAGTAGGTGTGTCTCCCAGTCCACACTTTGTATCACTATGTCGTCAAGATAAGCAGAAGTGTACTGTCTATGTGACCTCCAATCTCTGTCCATTAGCTGCTGAAATGTCGCAGGGGCCCCATGTAGTCCAAAAGGCATATTTACCTATTTGAATAAGCCATCAGGTGTGGAAAATGCTGTCTTCTCTTTGGCAGCGTTTATCAGGGGTATCTGCCACAAACCCTTTGTCAGATCTAAGATCATAATGTAATGGGCTGTACCAAGTCAGTCTATAAGTCCACTCATGGCATAGGGTATGCATTGAACTTAGGCACAGAATTCAATTTCCTAACATCATTACAGAACCTTATGGTACCATCATGCTTTAGAATTAGCACAATAGGGCTTGACAATTTATGAGGCTCCTTAATCACTCCCAACTCCAGCATATCTTTCACTTCTTTCGAGACTACGTCTTTTCTGGCCTCAGGAATCCTATAAGGTTTTACATGGACCCTAACCCCAGGTTCACTTATGATATTGTGTTTTATGAGTGGTGTCTTCCCTGTTTTGAGAAAAAACCTCTCTGTTCTGGACAACCATCTTTTTATCTTCCTTCTTTTGGATATCGGACAGAGTCTTGGCTATCCTGACAGCAGGCATTAATTCCCCGTTACTGATGGGTGGAGCAAGTACTGCTGCTAGGGCTTGCCAGTCTTTCCAAAGTTTTACTTTTAGCTTTATAGTTCACCTCTCCTATTCTTTCAATAATTTCAAACCTTGCCATTTACAGTAGCTAAGAATTTACTCTCCACTGTGGGGTTGAGAATTAGTACTCGATCCCCTGGCACACATGTTCGGATCTTGGCCCCCCTATCTGAACCTTTTTCAGCATTTGTTGAGTGCTATTAAATCTTTCAACCAACCCATCAGTTTGGGAGTGATAGGTGGATGTATATGGTTGGGCAGCTTTAAAAAGCCTGTAAAGTTGCTTCATGACATTAGACTTAAAGGGCATCCCTTGGTCTATGAGTATTTCTTTTGGAATATCAACTCAAATAAACACATGAACCAATTCTTTTGCAATGGTCTTTGATGAGGTATTACGCAAAAGTATGGCCTTGAGGTAACGGGTAGCATAATACATTATGACTAAGATATGCTGGTAACCATGTGCTGACTTTATTAGGGGACCAACCAAATCCATCCCAATGCCCTCAAGGGTATTTCAATAGTCGGCAAGGGGCTGGGGAAATTGGACATAAGGGTTGTAATCTGACACTGAGCGCAGGATTCACAATATGCTTTAATATCCCCATGCACTACAAGCATGAAAAATCTTTCTAAAATTCTTTCAGTAGTTTTCTGGATCCCCAAATAGCCACCCATAATGTGTTCATGTGCCAGATCCAGAAGGTTTCTCCTGTAGAGCTTTGGAACCACTGACTGCTGTACCACATCCTCTCCCTTCTTGACTATCTGATACAATAATTCATTCTCCAGAGTCAAGTAGCGAAAAGCAACCCTAGTACCAGCCTCCACAGGATTCCCATTTACCACTTTTATATTCTCTCTGGCTCGCGTAAGGGTAAGATCCTTTATTTGTTCACTTTGAAAGTCGTTTTTCCAAACGTCTAGGTCAGCCATGCTCTGAAATGTTACCCCTTCAGTCTCAGTCTCTGACACAGACTCATTTAGTTCTCCTGCCATAATAGAAAATGGAAAAGGGGTAAAGCTATCTGTCACCATATACATATATATATATAGTAAAAATTGTTAAATGAGAAAAGAACACCTAGTAGCATTTAAGATAACAAGCAAGAAGTTTCTGTAGTACATCTGTGATGTCAAAAGAGGTCGTTCACACAAGCAGAGTGGGTTTGGGACGGTCAAGACAGACAGATGCGCATCAAGATCACCATATAAGAAGAGCTGGGGTATGTCAAATGATAACTTTGGCATCACAAATTGGTTCTGAAATTGCCCATATAGTGCCTGCCTAGACCACAAAATTCTACATGAAGCAGTACTGCATTCATATACTCCATTAGCTCATTTGCCATTGAAAAGAGTGCCTGCATTGGTGCTACAAGAGAACCCATTGGAGACAAGAATGGTAAACAATAGCATTCAGTGATGAAGGCAGGTTCTGCCTTTGTACTACAGATGGCTTTATTATAGTTTACAGGAGGGCTGGAGAGCTTCTATTGCCATTATGCATAGACACACAGAACCAACACCATAGTGAGGGTGTTATTAATTACCATGCACATTTCCATCTGGTATTCATGGGGGGAACATTGACCAGCCTTCAGAATGTCCAGAACATCGTGGAACCAGTCCCACTGCCTTTTCTGACTTTGTTAGGAGATATATTGTTCCAACAAGATAACATCCAGACACTGTCCACACTAAACAATGTGCTCTTAAAGTATCTAGCAGCTCTCCTGGTCAGCTGGATCATCATGTCTCTTCCCTATCGAAAATGTCTGGGACATCAGGATAGGCATTCTTTTTTGTCTTAACTTTAAAAATACTGCCTTTTAACAGTATGGTGTGAACAGTCCCTTAGTGGTAACAAGCACACTTGACAATGCAGTCCAGGTATATGAATGCTACTGTGTCCTACTATTTCCTTTGTATTTTGTCTTTGAAAATGCTGCAATGGTGCTTTAGATGTTATGTCCCAATGCCCCTATCTAACACCCACCTACTTTTTATGACTTTTATTTACTAATTTTTATTGGCAGTCCTCTAGACTATTGCCTTAATGATGATGCAAATGTTCCTGTAAAAGCGGCCCTGCAATTCTAATAAAAGATACAGCAGCGAGCAATCGTTTTACTGGCTAGTAGTTCACATCCACCTATTTTAATTAACAGTATACCCAGGGGACATTTTTTTAAGTACTTAAAACAACTGTTCAAATTTGGAACATTTTAAACAGCAGAAAGAGGATCTTTATAATTGATTTCTGGTGAGCTGCCGCAACAATGTAGAGCTGGATGGAGTCTATGGGAAAGCAAGCTTTCAATGCTTTATTAGTACAGAGACTTGTTGGCAAGTTTGATTTAAAAATGAATTCCGAGGTGGCCCTTCCAATTTTCTTTGATTTATCACACAATTTAGAAGAACATTTAAAAAATCAACAGGAATATTGATGATTCCTGCAGATTCCTAATGTACTGAAAGGCCTGAAGCACAATAGTGTTTCCAATAAAATCTAAATATTAGGTCTTTGCCATATTTTACTTCACTCGATATAATATACAGGAGCCCATAATATGTTTGTACCATTGAATATATAATAGATACAATGTTTACAGCATTTACATTTTATATTATTGCCAATGTAAATGCAATGATTTCCCCTTCAGGGAATAAAGGCTGCCTGAAATTAGATCAATGTCTAGTGCTCCCACATTATTGAAAGTACAATCTATAGAGATGTTGAAGCGCAAAACCAAAAGCTAATTGTATTTTCAGCTGCTGTTTATAATTTCAGCATTATTCCTTGGCTTCCCCGTTGCGTTCATAGAGTATTGCACAACTTAAGCCACACGAGGAAACTTTTATACAATTCATATCCCATGACTTTCTATTACTCCTACTTTTATATAGAAACCATGTATGACTGTAATGTTTTAGTAAATGCATAGATTGTTTTTGCAACCAACAAGTTTTTTGAGACCCAAAATAGCTGAAGAGTTAGAAACCTCTTAATGCTGTGCCATTATTGTAGTACTTAAAGGGGTTGTCTCATTTCAGCAAATGGCATTTATTATGTAGACAAAGTTAATACAAAGCACTTTCTAATATATGGAATTGTGATTGTTCATATTGTCTCCTTTGGTAGTTCATTTTTTTCCATCACATCATACACTGCTCTTATCCAGGGATTACGACCACCAGGCAATCCAGCAGTGGTGGCCGTACTTGCAGAGAAAATCGCCAGCCTATGCACATTCCCATAATCCCAGCCACCAGAGAAGCCGGTGCCTGTCTGTATCCATATCTCCATTAGGCCTTATTCACACGTCAGTGTGAATGACCAGTGTTTTGGTCAGTGATTTCCGTCAGTGATTGTGAGCCAAAACCAGGTACAGCTCTAAACACAGAACAGGTGCAGATCTTTCCTTTATACCTTATGTCTGTGGAGGCTCCAATCCTGGTTTTGGCTCACAATCACTGATGGAAACCACTGAGCAAAACACTGACATGTGAATGAGGCTATAGGTGCCTCCTTTGTAATTCATTTTTTTAATGCAACGCTATTGTTCAGGTAAAAATAAAGCATACATCAGCAGAACCTGATGATCAATGACCAGACTGTTGCTGAAATGTGCCAACCCATGCCCCAAACATAGTTGCCACTGCAGATACAAGTGTATCAGTGTCCACAGGACAGAAGTTCAGTTGAATAGTGTGGCACGGGAACCAAGGCCTGAGGCCTACGAGGCAGTGCAGGCAGTTGCAAAGTGATGATCTGTCTTTATAGTGGGCACCTGCTCCAGGACGCAGGGTAGTTGTAACTCAGGCTACAGGCCAGAAAAGGCCTGTAGCCTACTTCGCAGATTGGTGGAAGAAGCAGAACTCAGGTGAGTAATTTTTTTCTGTCACTTTTGGGGACACTTTCGTGGCTACTTGGAGCACTATAGAGGGGCCTATGAAAACTACTGGGGGCACTTAAGTGGGGCCTATAGTAACTATTGGGGGCACTATAGAGGGGCCTATAATAACTACTGAGGGCACTATAGAGGCGCCTATATTAACCACTGGGGACATTATAGAGAGGCCTATAATAACTACTGGGACACTATAGTGGGGCCTATGATAACTATTGGTTGTACTATAGAGGGGCATATATTTACTACTGGGGACACTATATAGGGTCCTATAATGACTACCAAGGATACTATAGAGAGGCCTATAATAATTACTGGGGCACTATAGTGGGGCCTATGATAACTACTTGGGATACTATAGAGGGGCCTATGATAACTACTGGGGCACTATAGAGGGGCCTTATTACTACTTGGAGCACTTTAGAGTCTACTGGTGGTACTGTGAAGGGAATCTTAGTTGGGCAAAATATGGAGTTCATTACTACTAACGGGGCACTTGCAGTGAGCATTATTGCTTTAAGGGCACTATTAATAATGAGGGCACTTTGGGAGAGAATTAGTATTGGTGGGACTTTTTGGAGCACAATTACAATGGAGGGCTATCTGTATGGTACTACAAGCACTATAATGTCTGCAGTGTAGTGTTTGGGGGAGTTGGAGAGCACAGCAATTGAGGAATAACCCCTTAACCATTGGTATGCTGGCATGGCAGCACAGCAGCCTGATGGGAGACCTCAGCATGGAAGGGGTTAAACGGCCATCACCGATGTTGGCCATTTCAGCAGAGTGTCAGCTGTATGTTACAGCTGACACTCGCTGCTACGGTCGTATAGCCATCCTGGCAGCTGCAGGGGCCCAATCGGGGGTTGTAGGGGGGACCACAGCTTCATCTCACCAGGTGGGGATTAGAACCTGTAGCCGCATTAGAATCCTCTGATTGGCTAGCCTGTACAATTAGAGCTATCAACAGCCCGGGAACTGCCCTCATTGGTCCTGAGCCGGTTAGCTGAGATCCATTGCTGTGTGCAATAGCTGAGATCTCAGCACTGTCACCATGTGTATAGACACGGTGACAGTTTAGTGCCATGACGAATGTATTCATCAAATAGTATCAAAGGCTTAAAATGCCAGGGCTGAATTTTAGTCCCAGTCCGGCCTGTCTGAGATGAGCCACTGAGCAAATACAGCAGAGCTTCGTGGCTTCTGTTATAAACAAATGCCATGACACAGATGTGAAGAGCCATAGGAGCTGTAACTAGAGATGAGCGAATATATATTCGTAAAGATTCGTTATCCACACGGATATTTGGGCACTCGTAAGTTTTCGTTACGGCCGAGTAGCGTGTGAAATTCGTGTTTTTTTTTTAACTCCTCCCTACATGTTTAGTGCCTATTTCTTAGCCAATAAACATGCAGGAAAGCCTGGGGGACCTTCTGCCATGACCTACTACATTTTCTATGTGTCTAGGAGTGATTGGCTGCCTGCATCAGGTGACATGCTATTATATATATGCGTACTCCTGGGGCTCGGATCACACACCTTGTGGTTTTAGGAGAGGGAAAGAGTGTGCTTGTGATAGGGATAGCGAAAGCGTACGAAATACACTGTAGGAGAATATTCGTTTCTATTAGGCAGGGAACTGCATTTGTGACTCAAAGTCTTTTTTAAGACTACAATCCAGCTACAGAAGTGCAAATCATATTTCTGCAAGCAGCCCAGCAGAAATATACTGCAGTCTGTAGAGTCATTGTCTGACCCTACAGATACAGAATACCCTCCAGTGTTGCTTGCTGTAATCTGTGCTGTATATCATACATTAGGTGCTCTCACAGTGTCATATAGTGTGTGATACTGTAAGGCATCTATTCTAATAAAGCTGATACGTACATTAGTATAGTGTGTATACTGTGGTGCGTATTGTGCGTGCACAATAGCATTTTGTGCACACATGTGCAAGCTCACTTAATACATCCTATACATATATAGATATATATATATATATATATATATATATATATATATTAAGAATGGAGACCACCAGGGGAAAGGCTAAAGGTGGTAGAGGTGGGAAACGTGGGCGTGGAACTAGTGTGGTGGGCAAAGGCAGTGCCGGTGGTAGTGTGTGAGGTGACACTGTGCCTGCTGCTGTGTGAGCAGTTGAAAGACGCCAATTCAAGATGCCTGCTTTTCTGCAAAAGCTTGCAGGGCCGCAGGGTACACCTTTGACCGACCCCCAAGAGCAAGAGAATGTGCTGAAATGGATGGCGGAGAGTGCGTCCAGCCATATGTCCACTGCCCCGTCTTCCAGCCAGTCCACTCATGACAGCCAGAGGAGTGGACCTATCCATCCTCCACCTCGCCCTCCTTCTCCCTAGCCTGGATCCTCCACGGTCCAATCTCATGTGGAGACTTAATCACTGAAACTCTACAGTGAACCCTTCCCTGATGTGCTACCGGAGGAGATTCTCTGCCCCGATTCGCAAGAGCTGGTGCAGTTTCAGGGTGATGAGGGTGGTGATTTACCTGTGGCATCTGAGGAGGTGGTGGACTATGACGAGACACAGGTGTCAGGGGGTGAGGTAGTTGGCAGGGAAGTAAGTCAGAGTGGGGACTCTGAGGAAGAGCTTGGGTGGATCAGGCACAGGAAGAAAGTGGTTCTGAGTGTGAGGCAACATCAGCACCACAACCGGTTGGGGGAGGCAGTGGGCTGGGCAGAAGCAGGGCCCGAGCTACTACTTCCCCAAGTGTTCCCAAGGGTCAAGCTCCAGTGCGCAAAGCTTGATACTCTGTAGTTTGGGAGTATTTTATGGATGAAAAGGGCGATCGACGGGTAGCAGTGTATAAACTGTGTCACACCAAGATTAGCAGGGGAGTCAACAAAAAGAACCTGACCACAAGTAGCATGCGCAATTTTTACGGAGGGACAACAGGCTCTCTACACACAATGTTTACGGAAGGCCAACAGGCTCTCTACACACAATCTTTACGTCGGGGCACAAAAGGCCTGTTGCTCGCCTACTGTCTCTCCAAAAACTTCATCCTGAGGCCATTTTAGTGGCTATTTAAAATTGTAGTTTTCCTGTGTTTCACCTACTGTCTCTATTCCAAAATTTCTGCCTGAAGTCCAAGTACTACTGGCTTTTGAAAATTTTCCTCCTCCTCCTCTGCTGCGCCTACTGTCTCTCCAAAAAAACTTCTTTCTGAGGCCCAACTACTGTGGTACTGGACTGATCCAGGTGCAGGTGAGCAGACCTCAGCATGTCAGCATTGATCACTGGGTCAGTCCGCTACCAGTGTTCGCCACCTTACAGTAGCCATTCACATCCTGTCACCAGCTTTCCCATGTATGATGCTGTAAAATCTGAGATGATCTAAACATAAGTGATAAATCCTGACACACATGACTATTAACTTCTATTAGAAGTTAATAGTCATGTGTTTGTACCGTTTGTAAGTTTGTACCGAGTACCGAGCACACAAGCATTTTAATATTCACTCATCTCTAGCTGTAACGTATCTCTCCTAGCCTCTGATTGCCGACAGAAAGAATCCTCCTGCAGTCAGTCACATAGTTGTGAGGAGGAGAAAGGGGGATGACTAGTTTCCACTACTACATATAGAAGAATCCTCTTTAAGCATCTCTTTATGTCTCATTATTATGAGACATAAAATTATGAAAACTGAGGAAGACAGTGATGGAGAGGTGTTTCATGGAGGCAAGAAAAGTTGTTTTCCATCAACTTTCCTTCAGGACATCTTCTTATTGTCATGAATTAAAAGATGGTAAATTCATATTATATATAATACATACTAATAAATAGTGTAAGTTTAATTATATTATAAGGTTTGAGAGAGAATAGGAACATATCCAATACTACAAATGATTAACGGGGTGAAACCTGTGGTGTCCCCGAGAGTACAGACACTTAAACACCTACCAACTCTCCCCAAGATGTGGATATATACATAGTAACATAGAAACATAGTTTATAAGGCTGAAAAAAGACATCTGTCCATCCAGTTCGGCCTGTGTTCCTACAAGTTGATCCAGAGGAAGGCAAAAAAACTTTGTGAGGTAGAAGCCAATTTTCCCCACTTTAGGGGAAAAAATTCCTTCCCGACTCCAATCAGGCAATCAGAATTACTCCCTGGATCAACGACCCATCTCTAGTAACTATAACCTCTAATATTATTACCCTCCAGAAATACATCCAGGCCCCTCTTGAACTCTTTTACTGAACTTACCATCACCACCTCCTCAGGCAGAGAGTTCCATAGTCTCACTGCTCTTACCGTAAAGAATCCTCTTCTATGTTTGTGTACAAACCTTCTTTCCTCCAGACGCAGAGGATGTCCCCTCGTCACAGTCACAGTCCTGGGGATAAATAGATCATGGGAGAGATCTCTGTACTGACCTCTGATATATTTATACATAGTTATTAGATCTCCCCTCAGTCGTCTTTTTTCTAAAGTGAATAAGCCTAATTTTGATAATCTTTCTGGGTACTGTAGTCCACCCATTCCAGTTATTACTTTAGTTGCCCTCCTCTGAACCCTCTCCAGCTCTGCTATGTCTGACTTGTTCACAGGAGCCCAGAACTGTACACAGTACTCCATGTGTGGTCTGACTAGTGATTTGTAAAGTGGACTATGTTCTCATCACGGGCATCTATGCCTCTTTTGATGCAACCCGTTATCTTAATGGCCTTGGCAGCAGCTGTCTGACACTGGTTTCTACAGCTTAGTTTGCTGTTCACTAAAATTCCTAGGTCCTTTTCCATGTCAGAGTTACCTAATATTTTACCATTTAGTATGTACTGGTGACTTGCATTATTCCTTCCCATATGCATAACCTTACATTTGTCAGTGTTAAACCTCATCTGCCACTTCTCTGCCCAAGCCTCCAGTAATGTATAGTGTGGAGGGAAGAAACATGCAAAAAGGTCAAAGCTCAGAAGGGACAGAAGAGATGAGGGGGAGGGAGAGTCAGCAAAGAAAGCAAAAAAGACACCATTCCTGTTTTATCTGTGTTAGAGTAAATGTGTCACCAAAAATGTTATCTGCCAGTTATTTTTCTAATCTGTTTTTATTTTCTGATAACAGATTTACTTATTTTATTTCCTGAACATTATTATGGGGGCAGCCATCTTGCCTGAGCTGTTCTTAACAGTGTTTAGAAAGCATTAAGAAAATTGCTTTATGGTCCATAGACACAATGGTTAGGAGAGGACCTCACTGACTTATATGGGAGAGTTTTCGAGGCATGCTGTGTGATCTGTGCAGAGGTCATTGTACAAGGAAAGAAGCTGGTCATTTTTAGAGATGAGCGAGCATGCTCGTCCGAACTTGGTGCTCGTTTGAGCATCTCGCCATGCTCGAGGAAATGGCATCTCCCTCCTTTTGAATTTTTGGCGGCTATAAACTCAGCCAATCACAAGCCAGGAGACTCTGCGTACCACCCAGCATCACGTGGGGCCCTTACATGTCGATAGCAGGGGTTGGCTGGCCTGATCAGGTGACCCTGGAATATACTAGTGACTGCCCGCGGTGCTCAGCTCAGTCGCTGTCTGTATGCCGTTAGGGACAGATCTGTAGTGTGATACAGGGAGAGTGTTAGGGTGTTCTACTAGATTTGTGTTAGGCAGGAGTGATTCTAAAAGAACCCAACAGCCCTTGTTAGGGCTACAAGACCCTTTTTTTATCTGCTTGTGGCTGGGCTTGCTGGGACTAGTAGTACAGCTACCACCATATTTGCAGCATTTTGCAGGGAGACTGGAAAAAGTTTATTTTTTGGCTCTCAGTGACACACATCCATTTCAAACAGCTAAGTGGGATAATTTTTTGTGTTTCATTGAAATAGGCACAGTCTGGAGAAGATTTTTTTCTGTCTAACTGATAGATAGTAGAAGTCACAGTACAAAATCCTTTTGTTTGCTCTCAGTGATACAAATCCATTTCATACAGCTGTGTGAAACCATTCTGTGTGTCACAGTTCAGCTGTCCAGTCACCACAAACCACAATCCGTATTTTCTGTCCAGGTGACTGTACGTCACGTAATCAAATACGGTCTTTTGCTCTCACTGATACAGCTACATTAGAAAAATCTCTGTGCGACATTTGTCTGGGTTGCAGTGAAAATAGCCACAGTCAGCAGGGGCTGAGTTTGCTCTCTGATATATTCTGCACGTTACGTAAAAAAAAAGAACACAAAAAAAATTGTGTTTTTTTTTTTTTTTTTAATCTCGGTGATACAAATCCATTTCATACAGCTGTGTGGAACCATTCTGTGTGTCACAGTTCAGCTGTCCAGTCACCACAAACCACAATCCGTATTTTCTGTCCAGGTGACCCATACTGTACGTCACGTAATCAAATACGGTCTATTGCTCTCACTGATACAGCTACATTAGAAAAATCTCTGTGCGACATTTGTCTGGGTTGCAGTGAAAATAGCCACAGTCAGCAGGGGCTGAGTTTGATCTCTGATATATTCTGCACGTCACATAAAAAAAAAAAAAACACAAAAAAATTGTGTGTTTTTTTTTAAATCTCAGTGATACAAATCCATTTCATACAGCTGTGTGAAACCATTCTGTGTGTCACAGTTCAGCTGTCCAGTCACCACAAGCCACAATCCGTATTTTCTGTCCAGGTGACCCATACTGTACGTCACATAATCAAATATGGTCTTTTGCTCTCACTGATACAGCTACATTAGAAAAATCTCTGTGCGACATTTGTCTGGGTTGCACTTAAGCAGACCAAGTCTGCCTAATCTAATAGTTTCAGTGTAATTGCTCCATACTGCACGGTACGTAATAAAATACGTAATTTTGCTCTAACTTATCCACCTATATATTAACTTGTTCAGATTGAACAAGTTTGTGGGTTTCAGTACAGCAGACCCATTTTTTTTTGTATATATAATACATTTATATACAGAAAATGTTGAACCCCAGGGCTAAGGGTCGAGGACGAGGGCGTGGGCGTGGGAGTGGGCATTCAATTCCTGCAGGGGGCAGAGGCCATGGTCCTGGGCAGGGTGAGACAGTACCTGCTGATGAGGGAGCAGGGGAACAACACAGAGCTACACTCCCTAGTTTCATGTCTGAACTTACAGGGACATGTGGTAGAGCACTGTTGAAACCACAGCAGTGCAAACAGGTGATGTTGTGGATTGCGGACAACGCTTCAAGTAATTTGTCCACCAGTCAGTCTTCCACGCAGTCCACCCATGTTACCCAAGGGAGCACTCCTCTGGCTCCTCCACCTCAACCTCCTTCCCCCCAGCCTGCCCCCTCCCAGGAAAATTTGGAATGCTTTCCGGCATACTCTGAGGAACTGTTTTCTGGACCCTTCCCAGAGTCACAAACCACTTCTCAGGTTGCTGCTGACCTTTCCCGATGCCCAAGTTTTCCAACTGTCGCAGTCTGTGGGTGATGACATTGTTGACTTAGTGGAAGAAGTGTGTAAAGAGGTGTCGGACAATGAGGAGACACGGTTGTCAGACAGTGGTGAAGTTGTTGTCAGGGCAGGAATTCCGAGGGGGGAGCAGACTAAGGAATTGGAGGATGACGAGGTGACTGACCCAAGCTGGGTTGATAAGCCGAGTGAAGACAGTGCTTTTGAGGCGGAGGCGAGTGCTGCACCAGTGCTTCTTAACTCTTGAGCGTGTATGGGCTGAAGAGGAGGAGGAGGAGGAAATGGAGAGTCAGGCCAGTGAGGAGAGGGAATTCTTGCGTGTTGGGACTCTGGCGCACATGGCAGACTTCATGTTAGGTTGCCTATCCCGTGACCCTCGATTACTGGGTGTTCACTCTCCTTAACCCACGGTACAAGCAGAACCTTTCCACTCTCATCCCTGTAGAGGAAAGGAGTATGAGAGTGAATCAATATCAACAGGCCCTGGTGCACAAGCTGAAACAATCCTTCCCATCTGACACCGCTAGCGGCAGAGGGCGTGCTTCTGTGGGCCAAGTAGCAGGGGAGAGTAGGCGAGCAGGCAGCTTGTCCAGCACTGGCAGGGGAACGCTCTCCAAGGCCTTTGCCAGTTTTATGTCACCCCAGCAAGACACTGTCACCTGTCCCTAGTCTCGGCAGAGTAAGGGTGAGCTTTACAGAAAGATGGTGAGGGAGTACCTAGCTGACCATACCAATGTCCAGACCGATCACTCTGCTCCATACAACTGCTGGGTTTCAAAGCTGGACACGTGGCCTGAACAACACATTCCTTTTAATGGTTATATAGATAATAGTGATGATCGAGCACCCAGGTGCTCGTACGCTCTGGCCGAGCACTCAGTGGTGCTCGAGTGTTCGGCCAAGCACCCGAGCATAATTGAAGTCTATGGAAGTAAACCAGGCAGCCCCAGCTTGGAAGTTCCTGGTTTACAAAAGTGCCCCAAAATGTAAAAAAAAATCAACACACAGACAGACACACAAAGACACTACTTACCTTCCCTGGCAGCTCCCTCCTCCCGTCCAGCAGGAAGACAGCGCGCAGAGTGGTAAGTTTTACCACAGCTCCACCTGCTGGACGGGAGGAATCCCTACAAAGAAGAAGCCTGAGAAGGAGGTAAGTGGTTTGTGTTTGTTTGTTTTCTATTTTTCAGGATCATGAATGCTGAAGACTACTTCAGATTCGTTGGATTACGTCGGACCAGCTTTTATATTTTTTAAATAAAATGGTCAAACTGGGGTCTGGGGAGTATTTATTTCAATAAAATATTTTATAAGTGTGTGTGTGTGTTCTATTACCTCGGCACCCACCGCCACCAGAGGTGTCGGGAAGAGCCGGGCACCCGCAGGACCGGACCTTCTAAATTGAGGGTCCAGTTCTGGGGCAGTGGCAGGCTGTTACTGTTAGGCTGGGAAGGGCCACGCGACCCCACGCCATTTTTTTCAAAAATAATTAAATAATTTTTAAAAATGGCGTGGGGTCCCCCTTTTTTCCTTCTCCAGCCAGATACAACCAGCAGAGGCAACCTGGCACTACCAGGGTGGGAAGGGACACGTTTATTGGCCCTTCCCAGCTTAACAGTCTGCCGCTGCCCCAGAACCGGACCCTCAATTTATAAGGTCCGATCCTGCGGGTACCTGGCTCTTCTCGACCCCCCTGGTGGCGGTGGGTGCCGAGGTAATAGATGTTGGGGTTAGTGCTGGCCATACCGGCAAGCACTAAGCCCAGTATTAGTAATCAGGGCCGTCTGTAGATAGCCGTGATTACTAAAACTACAGTGTTGTAAAAAAAAAAAAACACACACACACTTATAAAATATTTTATTGAAATAAATTCTCCCCCAGACTCCTGTTTGACCATTTTATTTAAAAAATATAAAAGCTGGTCCATCGTAATCCAACGAATCCGAAGTAGTCCTCAGCATTCACGATCCTGAAAAATAGAAAACAAACAAACACAAACCACTTACCTCCTCCTACTCAGGCTTCTTCTCCTCAGCAGCAGAGCCTCTTCCTTACATTGCGCCCTCTGCTGGTGAATGAAAAAAATTACACCTTGAATTCTTCAATGAAAAAAAAACCGTGATAGGTGACGGATCCGTCATGAACTCCATTGAAAGTCAATGAAGGACGGATCCGTTTATTATTGTGTCACACCAAACGGATCCGTCCTCCATTGACTTTCAATGGAATTCATGACGGATCCGTCATGACCCCAATGCAAGTCAACGGGGACGGATCCGTCTTGGTGCAGGGAGGGGACTCGAGCATTGTGTAGGCATGCTCGGCTAAACAGCGAGTTCGGACGAGCATGCTCGCTCAACACTAATAGATAAGAAAAGGCATTAATTGAAATAATAAAAAAAAAACCAAGAGAATCTGGGAATTGAGGGAATATTGTAATACTCTCCCTGTAGTGATGAAAGCCTGAATACTATAATGATACATTATATCATTAAGTGTATTAACAGGAATTGATCTCTATTCTGTGGACCTTTATAAATTGCTTATGACTGTTAGATTGCATTCAGAGTACGATATTTATTTGGTGTTGTTCTTAATACAGAATTAACTTCAAAACCTCTGTTGCTGGACTACTGCACAATTTGAATTCAGACATTTAAGGATATACTTCACTTATAACCCTCCCACACACATACATAAACACAATCACAAGCTACCTTCAAGTAGGTTACAATTTCAAAATTATGGTACCCAGCATAATCATTTTAATCGAGCAATGATTTTAATGTTTTATTCCATATCCATAAGCATCATCTGCCTCTGTGAAGAAAACACGAAAAAAAATAATAGCATGTTACAAAAATGCAAGAGGTTGACTTCTAAAGCTCCCTGTATTATTAATAGGCAAAGATGACTGCACTTTGAATGTTAAGTATAAATTTTCTAATAAAGTTCTGTCTTGAAACTACTATGAATTCATTCTGAGCTCCAGTAGGGATAAAAGTTTAAAATGAAAGCAACGAGTGTATCAATCTCAATGAATAATGTGATATGGCTCAAGCTGCTGAAGTCAAGAGACCGAAAAATAAAATGCTGAGAAGAAATCCACAGCTGATTATTTTATTATACAATATAAAAAATAAAATAAGTCACCAACTGACAAGGCTAGCATGTATTTAAGGAGCCCTGTCAAGTAATGCTAGCCCCGATACAGTCCTCTCTAGCCGTCCAAGCAGAACACCTTAATCAATAGTGTCAGATTTAGCTTATAAAGTTAATAAGGTGATGATAATGTGTCCCAAATTCGGAGCTCCATGGCTGATCCCCAATAACCGTAAAGGTAAATAAAATAAATGTACACTAAAGAAGGGAGAAAATAAAGCTGAGGGATTTATCTGAGATCTTCCATCAAGGAAATGTGAAGCATATAACTTTAGCACAAGTAAGAAAGTCGATTAACTGCTCCTGGCAAAGCTATATTAAATATTGATGGGAATTTCATTGTACAGTAGGTACTCTTTCTAAGGAATTGATAAATGCTTAATGAGAGCTAGCAAGACGCTGGTACAGTACACCCTAAATGGATAATTATTTGGATAACAATACTTGCTTTTCCCCATGAGTCTGTTCCTCTGCAGAGTGAACGCAGATAATTTAGTGCTTGTATTGTCTTACGGATACCAACAGCAATAATATACATTTTGATAGCTGTACTTGAAAGTCAAGCATATTTCCAGAGACTGAATAAAAAATATAATAACTGGCGTCCAATATGCAGAATTGAATGCGCAGCAAACACATTATCCTCAGCGGATAAAAACAGTACTGTGATGCCATAATCAAAGCTGCAGACTCTGATCATTTGTGTTATATGGTTCAAGATGTTTTAAATGCTTAGTATTATATATTATGATGAAAGGGATAGATATACTGTAGATTACAGCAGTTCTGACAAACAAGCGTGCAACTCTTTTATGGTTTTTTGTATATGTGTGTGGCATATCTATCCTTACACTAAATATAAATATATATATATATATATATATATATATATATATTTATATTTATACATATACACTACTCACAAAAAGTTAGGCATATTTGGATTTTGTGTGAAATTTATGGAAAATGTAAAAAGTTCAGACTACAGTGAAAGTAGGGCATTTACATAGAAGCATGCAATGGTGATTTTCTCATCTCAAACACTTTATTGAAACAAAAGCCGCCAACAGTGGTGGGTATACCCCCACAAAAAATGTCAGTGTCTCAATAACTTGTCATGTGGCCTTGAGCATCAATTACAGTTTGACAATAACGTCTCATGCTGTTCACAAGTCGACTGTCTGCTGAGGTATGGGATCCCACTCTTCTTGAAGCGTAGCCCTTAGGTCATTGAGGTTCTGGGGTACAGAGTTACAACCCTCTACACAGCGACTCTGCTGATCTCATAGCTTTCAATGGGATTCAGATCTGGAGAAAGTGCAGGCCACTCCATTTGAGGTATCCCAGTCTCCAGCAGCCGTTCTCTAATAATGTGACCTCGATGAGTTTGTGCATTGTTGTCCATGATGAAATTAGGCCTGTGTTGTTCATGAATTAATGATGTTATGGGCTTGTCACTGTACCATACACAAAGTGTAGGCCAGTTCTGTATTTACTAGACACACCTGCCCACACTGTAAAACCACCACCACCAAAGGCTTGTCTGGTGACAACAGTGGCTGATGCACAGTGCTCTCCTTGACGTTACCAACATCATTGGAGGCCATAAATTCTGCTCAGAGTGAATGGACTTTCATCTAGCACGCAGATCACGCTGATGCAAACTGTTTCGAATGGTCTGACGTGACACTTGGGTGCCTCTCACCTACCTTAAATATGCCTGGAGTTGTGTGGCATTCATCATCTGGTTCCGCAGGGCATTATTTACAATCAAGCGGTCATCAGTGTGGGATGTGGCCAAAGAACATCCAGTCTGTGCCTTTCTTTGACTCTTCCAGTCTCTCTGTATCTGTGTTGCAACCTGCTTGTGACACTATAAGCTCAGTGGCCACCTCCGTCTGAGAACATCCTGCTTGAAGCTTCGCGATGGCAAGGTATTGTTGACCAATTGTTAGATGTTGTCTTGGTCTCATGATGTCTAAATGTGAACAGCATGATGAGGAGGACCATTCAAATACCAATTCTAATTAAACCAGGAAATTTATTGGGCAATTCATGGATCAAACACCCTGGATGTTCAACTAGCCAAGCAAGACGCCTTCACAAGAGGGAGTAGCATGGAAGGCTTCATAAGACAGTTTTACGGCGTCTCATGCCATTCCTGCCCGATACCCCTGATGAAGCCAGTCTAGCTGGCAAAACATGTTGGGGGGCATGGTTAGATTTTAGGTTGCCAAGCTGAGATTAGCCATTAGTTTATGTAGACAGTGAAGTGAACTGCACTACTAGTATGTTTGGGGCAAGCCAGGCTAAGTAGCCTAAATGGCAGTCTTTTCATAATTATATTTCACATGGATGCAGAGATCTCCCCATTCATTTCTCCAATTGATCTGTTAGATTAATTTCAACCTGACAGCTAAGAGGGCATGTCCTTTATAAAGGGATTTGACTTTTATGAGAAGGTGTGTCTTTTCTGTTGCAGCTCTCATCCTGAAACTGTCACAGCTTCTGAACATGTGTGTCCACCTCAGCGATGTGGAAAGAAAAATAAGGAAACGAACAAACAGCAGGTGGCGCAATACATACATACATTTTATTGCATAACTCAGTGGCTATAATATATTTTTCAATTACATGCAGTTACAAAAGGATACAGATCCAGGTGCTACGAAGAAAATGTAGAATATATTTGTAGGGCAATCCCTCTTCAGCCTTTTATAAACTTACAGTCAACATTTTTATATGGATGTAAAATTGCATGTTATTATATTAACACTAGCTAGGGGCTGGGGAGAACAGTACACATATACCTTTTGTGGAAAATTTATCAGGGGTGTGAATACAAACTTTTACAGGTTTTGCATTGCACTGGGGGAGGACTTTCAAGGAGATGTGTTCTTTGGATTGAGTTGCTTCACAGACTCTTCCCTTTACTCTGAGGCACAGCAGTATCCATCCAGAAGACCACTATAACTGTCACTCAGAGCAGAGGTGAGGACTAGTGAAGTAGCTTAAAGCAGAGAGCAGAGTGCACTTCACAGTGAAGCTCCACCTCCTGTGCACTTATGGATGAAAATCCGTCATCATAAAACTTTTATATTCACAAGACTCCTGATGATTAAAGCTACACAAAAGTTATGTATGCACTGCTCTCCCCAGCCCCTACCTAGTGCTGTCAGCAGTTTAGCATGGCCAGAACCGCTGACAGATTACCTATATTAAGGACATAAAGCTAGTTTGAGCTGGAATGTAATGTCTGTGAGATGGTAGAGATTATTCTGTACATCATTCATCTCTGATGTATACTTTATTTAGCCTGCATGAGAGAATAGATGCTCTGTGATGAATACATACAGTGTAGAGGGGGAGGAAACTTTATAAAATACTTCCTTTATGCATCCGGACTTCAGTACATATGGCTTTAGTTAGTGGTAACTCATTAATGCTGCTATGAATGTAAAGTTTGTGGAGGTACACATTCTTTTTAAAAATGTAGCACTTTTTTGGGTTGTTTGCATAATTAAAAATGTCATATTATTTGTCTGTATACACCACACTGTGTGCTATGGTTAATTGCTTGAGACAGACCTTTCACTGCTGAAACATTGCATGCTCAGTGAATAAAAGTTATGCCTTTTTAATAGCAACATGGATACAAGTGCTATAAACCCTTAATATCCAAGGAACCCTTAGATAATAAAGCAGACTCCACAACTCAGTACAGTTCACTTGACTATTAAGGTGACTGTCTACATTACAGTGGCAAAAAGGCTTTATACAGGTTCACATAGGAATAAACGACAACTGTCACAAACCAGGAGGTGTGAACCCACTGTGCCATGTGTCGTATCTCCTCTAAGGGTATTGTCTAAGTGAACACCACGTTCTTCACAGTACCCGATGGTGAGGATAGACTTTCCCTAGGGGAACACCATGTCGCTACCTCTTGAGGAGGAATGGCACACGAGGTAGCTGGTCCAGGCGGACCAGGAGGTACCTGAGCAAAGTACCAAAAGTACAGACATAGTCAGCAGGCTGATTTGTAACAACAGTGCAAGACTGAAGGATGAGGCAGAGGCGAGGTCAAACAAGCGATAGGTCAGGACGGGCTGCACAGGTACAAGTCAGGCAATCCAGGTCGACAACAAGAGAGTCAAGGCAAGCAGGCAGGGATCAAACAGGTAGTGGAGTCCAGGAACACAAGCACGGGTCAGGTACACAGGAACACAAGCAGAGATAACAGCAACCTAGAAGGACACAAGGACCTTGATGCTCAGGCACCTGGGAAAGGGGGTGGACCACTTATATAGGTGCAGGAGGGCTAGAATTGGTCAGCAAGGTCACATGAGGTAACCCATAAAACACAGGAAGTGACACGCGTCTGCCCTTAAAGGGGTTATCCCATCTTGGACAATGGGGCCATATCGCTAGGATATGCCCCCATTGTCTTATAGGTGGGACCCGCACCTATATCAAGAACGAAGCGAGGGAGCTCTGAGCCTGGATAGCGGGGGAAAATCGGCAGACAACAGCCGTTATTACCACAACATTTTCACTATGGCACCACTATCTGGCTTATATCAATTTTATTTACCCTTTCCTAAAACCGGTAACGATACACAGATGTTACTATCTGACTCTTATGGTGGAGCACCCATGCTCCTTGTGTAACCCTTCTTTTTCCTGTACTCTAATGCTTCATTTACCTCTGTTTGGTTATTTTACATAACCTTCTGATTTTTAGTCTCATTGTCCATCTCTACGTTTTAGTTTGTAATAAGCACCGTTTTGTGTCACAGCTACACTTTCTTGATTATACACTATGAAAAATATGTGAAAAACAAGAAAAAATCATGGATCCCAGTGGATGCACAGAAAACACCCATCTATAGAAAATGATCACTAGGTGAAATTAATTCAATGTAAATCCCAGCTGACCTCTCAAGTTGTTCTAGTTAACCTGTCAGACATGACACCAATATTGCAGTCCTGCACCTGAACCCGTATCTTCCCTTCACTTATCCACCCATCATGTCATAGGATCAGGTATTATGTGTGAAGGAAAATAGATGAAGAAATAGTAGGGGTCACAAATATAATGTCATTATGGTGCTTCAAATATTAACAGATTATTATCATCAGGTTCATGACCTGTGAAATTCGCTTCATGTACTATCCCTGTACTTTTCCAATAGGTCGGCATTATTAGAAATTGCGAAATCTAAATTTCTAAATATTCATTTGATTGTAACTAATTAAACTACACACAAGACAATACATAGAAAATCCTGATCTCACATTTCCTGTATTCATTAATATTCATTACTGGACATCATCCGTAGCCACATGCAACTGAATAAAGTTATAGTCTCCATGGTGTTGTTAATAAAAGCATTCCATTTCCTTTAATTTATACAAATATACACATAGTTTATTGATAGAATGGAGGATAAAGCATTAAATCCATTTCTTCCACTGGGATTTTCTATGCGGCTTTGTAGTCATATACGTAATATGTTGCTGCTATTTATTACCTTGTTATGATGGTAATGGAGCATTTCTATTCAATAGATATAATTGTGATGTCATGAGCTTAACAGCATTAAACTATCTATCATCCTACTCTCATATACAAGTATATACCTTTTATCAAATGTACAATGTCTTAGGAATACAAGCGTGACAAACCATTAGTGATTCAGAATCATATTTAGTAAAGTGAAAACTCTCTCTCTTTCTGAAGCCATATAAGTTAACATCTAAGAAGTAAGAAATACTCATCCCTATATGATTGTTTTGGGGTTGGTTCTCACCCCTTGTCTGTACAGGGTGCTGGTTGGCTAGGTGAGAAGACTTTGATGGAGATCTCAGGGGTTACTGTTTCTCCTTGTGGAGACTACCAGTAGGCTTAAGAAGTCTTAAAGGCAATGCTTCCTGGGAAAAGTATACAGAAGGAAGAAACTGTCTCTAGTGCCACCTGTACATAGCTGTGCTACAAGTTAATGTATGACCCATTAAAGAACCTTTAAAATTTGGTACACCAATGTTTCCTTCACATATTAAAGGGGTTGTCTCACTTCAGCAAATAGCATTTATTATGTTAAGTTAATACAAGGCACTTACTAATGTATTGTGATTGTCCATATTGCTACTTTTGCTGGCTGGATTCATTTTTCCATCACATTATACACTGCTCATTTCCATGGTTACAACCACCCTGCAATCAAGCATTGGTGGTCGTGCTTGCACTCTATAGGGAAAGGCACCAGCCTATGTGCACTCCCACGTTCCCAACAACCAGAAAGACCAGCTCTTTTTCCCATAGTGTGCTTGATTACAGGGTGGTCATAACCATAGAAATGAGCAGTGTATAATGTGATGAAAAAATGAATCAAGCCAACAAGCAAATTGGATAATAACAATACATTAGTAAGTGGCTTGTATTAACTTTCTCTACATGATAAATGCCATTTGCTGAAGTGAGACAACCCCTTTAAGTGTTCTACAGTACTTACTGTGTTATTATTGAGTGTAATGCTTTGTGTACCACGTGGTAATTAGCTGTAGATCTGCTATAGGCAGGGAAGGTTGCTATACTTAGAGAAAGTCATGTGCCTGAAAGGAAGGCAAAGTGGTGTTTATGACAGTTATGTATGTATATTCCTGAAAAATGTATGGAAGGGAAAACACTGTAAGCCACCAGTACACACTAAATTGGTAAAACGAACATGGAAAAGGAAATGTTTAGTTTAGGCTACTTTCATACCAGCGTTTTTGCTGTATCCATCATGGATCAGCAAAAACGCTTCCGTCATGTTTATACAACCGTCTGCATCTGTTCTGAATGGATCCGGTTGTATTATCTTTAACATAGCCAAGACGGATCCATCATGAACTCTATTGAAAGTCAACAGGGGACGGATTCCTTTTTTTTTGTGTCTGAGAAAACGGATCCTTCCACATTGACTTACATTGTGAGTCATGACAGATCCGTTTGGATGGGTTTCTTCATGCGGACACCAAAACGCAGCAAGCAGCGTTTTAGTTTTCGCCTCCAAAACACAATGCTGACTGAACTGAAGCAAACTGAAGCAAAACTGATGCATTCTGAATGGATCCTTTTCCATTCAGATTGCATTAGGACAAAACTGATCAGTTGTGGACCGTTAATGAGAGCCTGTGACGGATCTCACAAATGGATCCTTACAACGCAAGTGTGAAAATAGCCTTACACTAAAGTTAACTGTAGCAAACAGTGTCAGAAAGCTGCTGCAAAAGCTCTGACGATTATGGGGTAAGACCACACAAGACAACAGAACTCTGAAAACCCTGAATATATGAATTATATATTTACTAATGCTATATATTCACTATGCAAATGCATATAAGGTACTTAGTTAGGCCATCCACCACAACAAGGTGACCTCTTTTAGATGGGACCATACAGTACAATGACTCCTCTCCTTCACCTTAATTGAATTCAACAAAAGTAGGATACAGCTATATTGTATATACATTTATATATGAAAGATGGGTGCATAAATGGAGACAGCCACACTTTCACATGCACAATGCAAAGACAAAAGTTAGTCAGCATAACCTATAAATCGAAATCGAATTTTTTAATAGGAAATAGATTTTTTTTTGTTTTTGCATTGTGCATATGGAGGTATGTCTGTCTCCATTTTAGTCTTGTGCTTTAGGCCACTTTGACATTAGCGCCAGCACGGATCCGGCGGGTGAAGGGTGCCGCCGGATCCGTGCTGCCACAGGTACACGTGAGGAGCCGGAGCAGCGCTCCGGCCCCACAAGTGTCACATACACACACACATACACACACACATAGACATACACACAGACATACACATACACAGACATACTTACATGCTCCTAGCAGCTCCGCACAGCACAGGAGGAGGACGGCACGCACATAGGAAGATTCCCCACAGCGCCCTCTGCTGGAGGGAGAATCTTCCTATGTGCGCGCAGTCCTCCTCCTCCTGTGATGTGCGGAGCTGCAGGGAGCATGTAAGTATGTCTGTGTATGTATATGTCTGTGTGTATGTCTGTGTGTATGCGTCTGTCATGTGTGGTGTGCTGTGGACGGATCCGTCATGAACTCCATTGAAAGTTAATGGAGGACGGATCCGTTTACTGAGTGTGTCACACCAAATGGATCCGTCCCCATTGGATCCGTCTTGATGCGGATAAACAGTACGGAGAGCAAACCACAGCATGTTGCGGTTTGTTCTCCGGTCTGAAGACTGAACGGAATGCTTTCAGGAGCATTCCGTTGTCTTCAGTTCAGTTTTGTCCCCATTGACAATGAATGGGGACAAAACTGAAGCGTTTTATTCCAGTATTGAGCCCCTATGACGGAACTCAATACCGGAATTCCAAAACGCAAGTGTGAAAGTAGCCTTAATCAGCCATTTTTAAGAGATCGCTATCATGATCTATTTATTCCTGGGGCAAGGGTGCATCCCCTTACTTCTAGACAAGAAGGTTTCTACACCAACATAGGAGAGAATTCTTTACTTTAAAAGTTGTGAGACTATGGACTTCTCTGCCAGAGGGGTTGTGTTGTGAACTCACAAAAAGAGTTCAAGAGTGGTCTTGATACATGCCTGGAGTATAATAATATTACTAGTTATAGTTACTAGAATTCTAGAGCTGGTTGTTGAACCAGGGTGCTATCTTGGTTGCCCAAATTGGCAAGAAATTTTTACCTGACAAAGAAGATTGGCATCTAATTTATAAAGGTTTTTTTTTTAATTCCACTGGATCAACTTTGCATTAAATAGGCTGGATAGATGGTTGAATAGATGACTTTTTTCAATTTAGCAAACTATGGTACTATGTGTGTTACAAGTAGAGATGAGCAACTCGATTCTAAATTACTCAAATTCTTTATGACTTTCGCAAACAAGACAGATTCTAGTGAATCTGAAACTTTTTCAACTCATTTCTGACAAATTGCTGAAAACAGAAGCCACTGTTTTACAAGTGAGAAGAAGGCTTTTACCAAATAAAAGGGATCATTTTTGGACTGTTTTAATTTAAAAAAAATCCGACAGTGCAGTGTGTTATTAAACAGGATGCTTTTTACCACCACTTACCATCCTTTTACCCATAGCTGTTTACAGTGTGTTGCTGTCACATTCCCTTACTAATGCTGTGTTAGTGCTAAACACCACGTGTCAAGCACAACTTTTCAAGACAATTTGAACACTTTCAATTTGCGTTACATTTATGTGTACCCAAATCAAATCTAACGACCAATTCCTTGGAATTGGACCTGAAACATAGTAACATAGTAACATAGTAACATAGTTTATAAGGCCGAAAAAAAGACATCTGTCCATCCAGTTCGACCTGTTTTCCTACAAGTTGATCCAGAGGAAGGCAAAAAACCCCTGTGCGGTAGAAGCCAATTTTCCTCACTTTAGGGGAAAAAATTCCTTCCCGACTCCAATCAGGCAATCAGAATTACTCCCTGGATCAACACAACCCATATCTAGTAACTATAACCTGTAATATTATTACCCTCCAGAAATACATCCAGGCCCCTCTTGAACTCTTTTACTGAACTTACCATCACCACCTCCTCGGGCAGAGAGTTCCATAGTCTCACTGCTCTTACCGTAAAGAATCCTCTTCTATGTTTGTGTACAAACCTTCTTTCCTCCAGACGCAGAGGATGTCCCCTCGTCATGGTTACTGTCCTTGGGATAAAGAGATCATGGGAGAGATCTCTGTACTGACCCCTGATATATTTATACATAGTTATTAGATCTCCCCTCAGTCGTCTTTTTTCTAAAGTGAATAACCCTAATTTTGATAATCTTTCTGGGTACTGTAGTCCACCCATTCCAGCTATGACTTTAGTTGCCCTCCTCTGAGCCCTCTCCAGCTCTGCTATGTCTGCCTTGTTCACAGGAGCCCAGAACTGTACACAGTACTCCATGTGTGGTCTGACTAGTGATTTGTAAAGTGGCAGGACTATGTTCTCATCACGGGCATCTATGCCCCTTTTGATGCAACCCATTATCTTATTGGCCTTGGCAGCAGCTGTCTGACACTGGTTTCTGCAGCTTAGTTTGCTGTTCACTAAAATTCCTAGGTCCTTTTCCATGTCAGAGTTACCCAATGTTTTACCATTTAGTATGTACTGGTGACTTGCATTATTCCTTCCCATATGCATAACCTTACATTTGTCAGTGTTAAACCTCATCTGCCACTTCTCTGCCCAAGCCTCCAGTCTATCCAGATCCATCTGTAGCAGTGTACTGTCCTCTTCTGTGTTAATTACTTTACACAGTTTAGTGTCATCTGCAAAAATTGATATTTTACTGTGCAAGCCTTCTACAAGATCATTAATAAATATATTGAAGAGAATAGGGCCCAATACTGACCCCTGTGGTACCCCACTAGTTACAGTGACCCAATCTGAGTATGTACCATTAATAACCACCCTCTGTTTTCTATCACTGAGCCATTTACTTACCCACATACAGACATTTTCTCCAAGGCCAAGCATTCTCATTTTGTATACTAACCTTTTATGTGGTACCGTGTCAAATGCTTTGGAGAAGTCCAGATATACGATATCCATTGATTCCCCGCGGTCAAGTCTAGAACTTACCTCCTCATAGAAACTGATTAAATTGGTTTGACACGACCAATCCCTCATGAAGCCATGCTGATATGGAGTTATTTGCTTATTTTCATTGAGGTACTCCAAGATAGCATCTCTTAGAAAACCTTCAAACAGTTTACCCACTACAGATGTTAAACTTACCGGCCTATAGTTCCCGGGCTCTGTTTTTGGACCCTTTTTGAATATTGGCACCACATTTGCTATGCGCCAATCCTGTGGAACACTCCCTGTCAGTATAGAGTCCTTAAATATCAAGTATAAGGGTCTGGCAATGACATTACTTAATTCTCTTAGGATACGTGGGTGTATGCCATCCGGTCCTGGCGATTTGTCTATTTTAATCTTTTTAAGACGCCCCAGTACTTCTTCCTGGGTCAGACAGGACACTTTTAAAGGGGAATTCACTTTTATATTCTGCATTTCATCTGACAGTTTATTTTCCTCAGTGAATACAGTGGAGAAAAAAATATTTAAGAGTTTTGCTTTCTCCTCATCGCTCTCTGCTACTCCCCCCTCACTACTCTGTAAGGGGCCGACACCTTCAGATTTATACTTTTTAGTATTTATATAATTGAAGAACATTTTAGGGTTAGTTTTACTCTCTTTAGCAATTAGTCTTTCAGTCTCTAGTTTAGCTGCTTTTATTTGTCTTTTACAAATTCTATTTTTTTCCTTATAGTTTTTCAATGCTTCCTTGCTCCCCTCCTGTTTTAGTGATTTAAATGCTTTCTTTTTGTCATTTATTGCTTTTTTTACAGTTCTATTTATCCACATTGGTTTTTTCTTGTTCCTTATCATTTTATTCCTATACGGTATGTACCTCTCACAATTAGATATTAGGATGCTTTTAAAAATATCCCATTTTGTGGCTGTATTTTTATTTTCAAGCATTTTGTCCCAGTTAGTTAGACCTATGGCCTCTCATAGATGGCTAAATTTAGCATTTTTGAAGTTTGGTATTTTTGTTCCTCCCTGAAGAAATGCTTTTTTTAATGACAATTTAAAGGTTATTATTTTATGGTCACTGTTACCCAGGTGTCCCCCAACCTGCACATCTGTTGTTCTGTCAGGTCTATTGGTTAATACTAAGTCCAGTATGGCCGTCCCTCTAGTCGGGTCCTGAACCAGTTGGGAAAGGTAATTGTCTTTGGTTATTGCCAAGAACCTGTTTCCTTTATGAGATATACAGGTTTCAGTTTCCCAGTCTATATCTGGGTAGTTGAAGTCCCCCATAATAACAACCTCATTCTGATTTGCTGCTTCGTCTATTTCATTTAGAAGTCGATTTTCTGTGGCCTCTGATATATTAGGTGGTTTATAATAAACTCCTATTAGTATTTTATTATTGTTTTTGGTGTTCATCTCTAGTTACATGTGTATTGTGTATCATTTTAGTTTGTGTATTTCACATATCTTGTTCTAGTCACTATGAGTGCTATCTTCTTAGGGTTGTATTGTCGGGAAAGAGGCATTCCTTCCTGGCAATTGCCTTATTGTCAGCGGAGTAGACCGCTGCTATTACATGCAGCAGTCTCCTTCAGATCATGATTAGACAGTACAATCTGCCGCTGGCAAAAAAATGATTTTTAAGTAGGCTTAAAAACAGGGATTGCCTGATGAACGAGCATTTGATCCTTGCACTAGGTTCCAATTGTGACTCCAGAGTTTCTCTTCTGGCTCTACTTCCTGGCTATGTTCAACCAATTCTAAGCTCCAATTCTCACCATCTATATCTTCCTGCCAGCTCTGGTTTGGTATCTCTGTGACCTATTCCATCTACCACCAGTCAGAAACTACAGCTTTCTGTAGTCATGGGTGTAGACTAGAGATGAGCGAGCACTAAAATGCTCAGGTGCTCGTTATTCGAGTCGAACTTTTCCCGATGCTCGGGTGCTCGTTTCGAATAACAAACCCCATTGAAGTCAATGGGAGACTCAAGCATTTTTGCAGGGGACCAAGGCTCTGCCTAGGGAAGGCTGGGTGAAAACCTGGAAACCTCAGAAAATGATGGAATCACCACGGAAATGGACAGGAAACAGCAGGGGCAGCATGCATGGATGCCTCTGAGGCTGCCTAATCCCACCATTACCCCAAATTCTCCTAGTGGGGCATGTGTGGTATCGATTCTTCTCAGTTTAAAATCGTATATATGTCCCCTATCTTGGAACCATATATTTCATGGATTTTTCGAACATGGAAAAGGAAAAAGAGCTTGCTCTGGCCAGGGGAGTGTCTTTTCTACTGCAGCTAAGGGGACGTGTCCATGCTCTGCTTATCACAGGTCAGGAGCCAATTAAAAGAGGAACCAACAAAAATCAGTATAATATCTAATACGTCCCCTATCCGGGTAAATTGTTTGGAGAGAGGGCCTGTAGGTGGGGGGCAGCCTGGGGGGAAGGAGGTTGAGCTGGAAGAGCCAGAAGAGTGCCCCCTGGGCTAGCGTGTGTGGTGGTGACAACAGCCGGATGTAATTAGAATGACGACGCAGGACCCCAACTTAAAAATTTAGCATCAACCGGTACAGTCGTAAATTATGAGATTGATCAAGTGTGGTATGTCTTCTATGTATAATACCGTATATGGCAGCTATCCGGAAAAATAGTTTGGAGAGAGAGAAAGATAGGAAAAAGACGTAAATTGTTTGGAGAGAGGGCCTGTAGGTGGACCCCTGGAAAAATTGTTTGGAGAGAGGGCCTGTAGGTGGACCTCCGGAAAAATTGTTTGGAGAGAGGGCCTGTAGGTGGACCTCTGGAAAAATTGTTTGAAGAGAGGGCCTGTAGGGGGCCCTCCTGAAAAATTGTGGTAAAAGAGTGCCAGTTGGACCTCTAAAAAATTGTGTTTTTTTGGTCAGCGTTAGGCAAAGACGACATGGAGGAGGAGGAGGAGTAGGAGGAGTAGAGAAGAGGAATCGGATACATAAGTAATGTTAATCTTTAGCTGCTTTCCCCCGGAGATTTGAATTCCGGTGAAATCCAGGCTTTGTTCATTTTAATAAGTGTCAGCCTGTCAGCGCTGTCAGTTGACAGGCGTGTACGCTTATCGGTGATGATGCCACCAGCTGCACTGAATACCCGCTCTGACAGCACGATAGCGGCAGGGCAGGCCAGCACCTCCAAGGCATACAGCGCCAGTTCAGGCCACGTGTCCAGCTTTGAAACCCAGTAGTTGTATGGAGCAGAGTGATCGGTCCGGACATTGGTATGGTCAGCTAGGTACTCCCTCACCATCTTTCTGTACAGCTGCCCCCTACTCTGCCTAGACTGGGGACAGGTGACAGTGTCTTGCTGGGGTGACATAAAACTGGCAAAGGCCTTGGAGATCGTTCCCCTGCCAGTGCTGGACAAGCTGCCTGCTCGCCTTCTCTCCCCCGCTACTTGGCCCACAGAACCATGCCCTCTGCCGCTAGCGGCGTCAGATGAGAAGGATTGTTTCAGCTTGTGCACCAGGGCCTATTGATATTGATTCACTCTCATACTCCTTTCCTCTACAGGGATGAGAGTGGAAAGGTTCTGCTTGTACCATGGGTCCAGGAGAGTGAACACCCAGTAATCAGTGTTTGAAAAAATGCTTCTAACGCGAGGGTCACGGGATAGGCAGCCTAACATAAAGTCTGCCATGTGCGCCAGAGTCCCAACACGTAAGAATTCCCTCTCCTCACTGGCCTGACTCTCCATTTCCTCCTCTTCCTCCTCCAAGTCCTCCTCTTCAGCCCATACACGCTCAAGAGTTAAGGACTGAGCACTGGTACCCTCTACTGTCTCGCCGACATTCTCCTCCTCTTCCTCCTCATCCTCATCCCCCTCCTCCGATACGCGCTGAGAAACAGACCGGAGGGTGCTCTGGCTATCAAGCGACGTATCTTCCTCCACCATCTCTTGTGACAAGCGCAAAGCATCCGACTTGATGCTGAGCAGTGAGTTTTTCAATAGGCAAAGCAGCGGGGTGGTGAGGCTGATAATGGCGGCATCGCCGCTGACCATCTGTGTTGACTCCTCAAAGTTGTTCAACACCTGGCAGATATCAGACATCCACATCCACTCCTCATTGTAGACTTGAGGAATCTGAGTGACCTGACTACCAGTTCTGGTGGAAGTTGACATCTGGCAGTCTACAATTGCTCTGCACTGCTGGTAAACTCTGGATAACATGTTTAATGTCGAATTCCATCTCGTGGGCACGTCGCACAACAGTCGGTGAGCGGGCAGTTGTAGGCGGTGCTGCGCTGCCCTGAGAGTGGCAGCATCTGTGGTGGACTTGCAGAAATGCGCACAGATGCGGCGCACCTTGGTGAGCAAATCAGGCAGATTGGGGTATGTCTTGAGGAACCGCTGAACTATTAGATTGAACACGTGGGCCAGGCATGGCACATGTGTCAGTCTGCCGAGTTGCAGAGCCGCCACCAGGTTACGCCCGTTGTCACACACAACCATGCCTGGCTTCAGGTTCAGCGGTGCCAGCCACACATCGGTCTGCGGCGTGATGCCCTGTAACAGCTCTTGGGCGGTGTGCCTTTTGTCACCTAAGCTCAGCAGTTTGAGCACCGCCTGCTGGCGCTTACCCACGGCACTGCTGCTGCGCCTAGAGCTACCGACTGAAGGCGCCGTGCCCACTGATGGAGGGGTCGGAGGAGGAGGCATAGTACGTCTGAGAGACCGTGACGGAGGTAGGCCCCGCAATCCTTGGTGTGGGCAGTACATGAGCGGCCCCAGGGTCAGTCTCAGTCCCAGCCTCCACCAAGTTAACCCAATGTGCCGTCAGTGAGATATAGTGTCCCTGCCGGGCAGCACTTGTCCACGTGTCCGTGGCTAGGTGGACCTTCTCAGAAACAGCGTTGGTCAGGGCACGGATGATGTTCTGTGACACGTGCTGGTGTAGGGATGGGACGGCACATCGGGGAAAAATAGTGGCGGCTGGGGACCGAATACCGAGGGGCAGCCACCGCCATGAGATTGCGAAAGGCCTCGGTCTCTACCAGCCTATAGGGCAGCATCTCCAGGCTAAGCAATTTGGAGATGTGGACGTTGAGGGCTTGGGCATGTGGGTGGGTGGAACTGTATTTCCTCTTGCGCTCCAGCGTCTGCTGTAAAGACAGCTGAACGCTGCGCTGGGACACGTTGGTGGACACTGTGGAGGATCGTGGAGGCGAAGGTGTGGTTTTCCGGCGGGAGGAGCTCATGCCGGGGTCCTGGGCAGGGGGTTGACTAGCAGAGGCAGTGAGTGACGCAGGGGGTTTACTAGCAGAGGCAGCGAGTGACACAGGGGAAGGAGCAGTGGTGTGACCCGCAGGAGGTGGTGAACGGCCTTGGTTCCATTGAGTGGGGTGTTTAGTACTCATATGCCTGCGCATGCTGGTGGTGGTTAGGCTAGTAGTGGTGGCACCCCTGCTGATCCTGGTGTGGCACAGGTTGCACACCACCGTCCGTCGGTCATCCTCACTTTCTTTTAACAACCTTCAGACTTGCGAACATCTATGCCTCGCCTCGGGAGCTTCACTACGTGAAACAGTTGCTTCTGATGCACCAGCTCTGGCCTTGCTTCTCCCTCTGGCCACACCACTGCCTCTTCCAACCTGTTCTGGTGCAGCACTCCCTCCGCCTCAGAAGCACTGTCTTCACTAGGCTTATCAACCCAGCTTGGCTCAGTCACCTCGTCATCCTCCAATTCCTCAGTCTGCTCCCCCTCAGTCTGCTCCCCCCTCGGACTTCCTGCCCTGACAACAACTTCACCACTGTCTGACAACCGTGTCTCCTCATCGTCCGACACCTCTTTTCAAACTTCTTTCACTAAGTCAACATTGTCATCATCATCAACATCATCACCCACAGACTGCGACAGTTGGAAAACTTGGGCATCGGGAACGAGGTCAGCAGCAACCTGAGAAGTAGTTTGTGACTCTGGGAAAGGTCCAGAAAACAGTTCCTGAGAGTATGCCGGATCGCATTCCAAATTTTCCTGGGAGGGGGCAGACTGGGGGGAAGGAGGTTGAGGTGGAGGAGCCAGAGGAGTGCTCCCTTGGGTAACGTGGGTGGACTGCGTGGAAGACTGACTGGTGGACAAATTACTTGAAGCATTGTCCGCAATCCACGACATCAGCTGTTCGCACTGTTGTGGTTTCAACAGTCCTCTACCACGTGTCCCTGTAAGTTGAGACATGAAGCTAGGGAGTGTAGCTCTGCGGCGTTCCCCTGCTCCCTCATCAGCAGGTACTGTCTCACCCTGCCCAGGACCACGGCCTCTGCCCCCTGCAGTAATTGAATGCCCACGCCCTCGTCCTCGACCCTTAGCCCTGGGGTTCAACATTTTCTGTATATAAGTGTATTATATAAAAAAAAATAAAATAAATGGGCCTGCTGTACTGAAACCCACAAACTTGTTCAGTCTGGTTTAATTAAGTGACGTACAGAATGTGTCAACTGGACAGAAAATACGTTGTGTAGTGAGTGGACAGCTGAACTGTGACACACAGAATGGTTCCACGCAGCCGTGTGAAATGGATTCGTATCACTGAGCTAAAACAACAAAGAAACTATTTTTTTTATATATATTCTTTTTTATATTTTTTTTTAGTTTTGTTTTTTTTGGAACATGACGTGCAGAAACTATCGTAGAGCTAACTCACACCCTGCTGACGGTGGCTATTTTGACTGCGACCCAGACAAATGTCGCACAGAGATTTTTGTGATCAAGCTATATACGTGAGAGCAAAAGACCTTGTTGGATTAAGTGACGTACAGAAAGTGTCACCTGGACAGAAAATACGGATTGTAGTGAGTGGACAGCTGAACTGTGACACACAGAATGGTTCCACGCAGCTGTGTGAAATGGATTCGTATCACTGAGCTAAAACAACAAAGAAACTATTTTTTTATATATATTTTTTTATATATATATATATTTTTAGTTTTCTTTTTTTTTGGAATGTGACGTGCAGAAACTATCGTAGAGCTAACTCACACCCTGCTGACGGTGGCTATTTTGACTGCGACCCAGACAAATGTCGCACAGAAATTTTTGTGATCAAGCTATATACGTGAGAGCAAAAGACCTTGTTGGATTAAGTGACGTACAGAAAGTGTCACCTGGACAGAAAATACGGATTATAGTGAGTGGACAGCTGAACTGTGACACACAGAATGGTTCCACGCAGCTGTGTGAAATGGATTTGTATCACTGAGCTAAAACAACAAAGAAACTATTTTTTTTATATTTTTTTCTTTTTTTTTATATTTTTTTTTAGTTTTGTTTTTTTTGGAACATGACGTGCAGAAACTATCGTAGAGCTAACTCACACCCTGCTGACGGTGGCTATTTTGACTGCGACCCAGACAAATGTCACACAGAGATTTTTGTGATCAAGCTATATACGTGAGAGCAAAAGACCTTGTTGGATTAAGTGATGTACAGAAAGTGTCACCTGGACAGAAAATACGGATTGTAGTGAGTGGACAGCTGAACTGTGACACACAGAATGGTTCCACGCAGCTGTGTGAAATGGCTTCGTATCACTGAGCTAAAACAACAAAGAAACTATTTTTTTTATATATATATTTTTTTTATATATTTTTTTTTTAGTTTTGTTTTTTTTGGAATGTGACGTGCAGAAACTATCGTAGAGCTAACTCACACCCTGCTGACGGTGGCTATTTTGACTGCGACCCAGACTAATGTCGCACAGAGATTTTTGTGATTAAGCTATATACGTGAGAGCAAAAGACCTTGTTGGATTAAGTGACGTACAGAATGTGTCACCTGGACAGAAAATACGGATTATAGTGAGTGGACAGCTGAACTGTGACACACAGAATGGTTCCACGCAGCTGTGTGAAATGGATTCGTATCACTGAGCTAAAACAACAAAGAAACTATTTTTTTATATTTTTTTCTTTTTTTTATATTTTTTTTTAGTTTTGTTTTTTTTGGAACATGACGTGCAGAAACTATCGTAGAGCTAACTCACACCCTGCTGACGGTGGCTATTTTGACTGCGACCCAGACAAATGTCGCACAGAGATTTTTGTGATCAAGCTATATACGTGAGAGCAAAAGACCTTGTTGGATTAAGTGACCTACAGAAAGTGTCACCTGGACAGAAAATACGGATTGTAGTGAGTGGACAGCTGAACTGTGACACACAGAATGGTTCCACGCAGCTGGTTGAAATGGATTTGTATCACTGAGATATAACAATAAAAAAAGGGTTATATATGGCGATAGCTGCACTACTAGTGGGCAGTCACTAGTATATTCCAGGGTCACCTGATCAGGCCAGCCAACCCGTGCTATCGACATGTAAGGGCCCCACGTGATGCTGGGTGTACCGCAGAGTCTCCTGGCTTGTGATTGGCTGAGTTTATAGGCGCCAAAAATGCACAATGTGGAAGTTGCCATTTCCTCGAGCATGGCGAGATACTCGTACGAGCAGCGAGCACTTAAGAGGACCGTAATACTCGAACGAGCACCAAGCTCGGACGAGTATGCTCGCTCATCTCTAGTGTAGACAAATCCAAGTGTTATACAGATTTGTTAAAAAAATTATTTTGTGAGTTTTCCCAAGCAGCTCGATGCCATGTAATCTCTTGAGTCCCTAGCTTTTAGAATACATTTGCACAACAGTGAAAAAGGGCAGTATGAAGGATGTTTTAACAGGCATCACACAACCGTTTTCAGAATCATTACATATAGCTGTTAAGGACATATTGCAAAATAATTGTCGGGACACTGAAGGTGCTCAGTTTTAGGAATATATCCCAATCCACATAGTGAAAGTAACCACAGTACTCAAAATGCCATGAAACACAATTCATCTTCTTCATTCTTATACCCAGCAATCACACACAGAGATCAACGTTAGTGTTGCAGTCCATCCCGGTCTGAATACATATAGGAGAGTCATGTAAGTGTGAACTTTTTTCACTGCCGTGTGAATGTACCCTAACTCTAAAAATAAAAGTACATGGGATATCAATCCTAAATGTATACATATAACAGGACTTCACCATACCTCTGTCATAACGACGGCTCTCCTCTGCTATTCCCTGGCATCCTATCCCTGATCTTCACTCTTCCTCTCTAATGAGGCACCTGTCCACTCCCCTCAACCTCTTCCCAAGAACTCTGCCATCTCTGCTCCTCTGATGTAATATTCCTGTGCTACATGCACAACCTGGCCCTCTGTCTCTGAAGAGCCAATGTGCATGACATTAATTTGACCCCAGCCAATGCCACATTTTTCCAGGCTTCTTAAGCTGTTTATTCACAGTTCTCCCTGCCTGAGCAATAGGTTCTTTATGTTGATGCTGTCTGATAAGGTGTTTCATTACTGGTTATGCCACTACTAACCCAACAAGTTTATTTAATCAAGTCTACTTGTCTTCTGCCTGTCTACCATTTGGAATTGAACTCTGCTTGCCCTGACCTGTGCCTCTCTGACTATAATTCTTTCCTACCTCCATAGTACTTTGTATTCTGAGGCCATAACACAAGTTCCACCTTTTATGCCACATGATTCCCCAAGTCCCAATTCAGAAGATTCTCTAACTTAAAATTAAATCACCCTCTGCCATCATAATCGGTTACCTTTCAAGAGATTTTTCTCCTGCTCTCCCCCTTCTCTATTCTTGTCCCTGTTTCTCCTGGTTTCTTATTTAATCATTCGTTTGAATACATTAATGATCTTGTCTACATTGCATCGTGTTTATAAGTGACATCACTGTATAATTTCTGGATAGTTTCTTTGAAATGTTCTTATACCAAGACATATATCTGTTAACTGATGACTAAAAAACTTTCTGAGCTATAAAAGCTGGTCTGGGGACAAGTAGATGGCAAGCATATCAACACAGACGTTTTAATGATGGTTGTGTAGTGATCTCTTTCCCCACAGTTTAGTCTATCATAGCCCAAGCCCTTGCTTTCTCCCTCAGCACTGGATCAGTGACAGACTGCAGCTTCAGCTCAAAGGAGAAGCTCAAACTTAGTGCCTGAGCACTGAGAGAGGAAGAAAGGGCTGGAGCAGTGATAGACCAAGCTGTGGGGAAAGTGATCACTGCACAGCCGTCTCACATCCCTCATACAGAATAGTACACTTCATTTGTATACTGTTTCACTTTAAATGCACATCACAAGCATGGAGGCCTCCGTGCATAGCCCCATCTGTGTACCCTGCTTGTAATGTTGATTGATGAAGCCAAAGCTGGGACAGTGATATGCTGAGCAGCGGGTATAAATGACAGCGAAAGGAGATGGATGGCAGTGAATGGACCACATGTGGAGCAATGTGTTTTTACTGTATACTGTCGTTTGTTAGCACAAGCTTGTTTGTGGGAGACACCATAAAATGGTCAGGGGGCCAGATGTTTCTTCCTCAAGATGTTCATTAGAGGGACAATAATTTAATAATATTAAGCAACTAAGATCTGTGTCTGCCCTATGTAATAGTGAATGCTGACATAGATCTGGGACATTCAGGAAACTAAGGCATGTGCAGATACTCATGGACGTGTAGAATAACATGACCATCCATTTTCTTACCAAGGCCTGCCTGCCATAGAGGGTATGACAACTTAGGGGTGACTAAGCTCTCTGGGATCACCATCTTCTGGCTAAGACAGAGAGCACACCTCGAGAAGCCACTCAGATACCATAAATTTGGGTGAAAACTGACTGAAACCAGCTTTATCATCTCTTATCACAGAAAGACAGTGTACAGTACATTTCCATCACAGGGTACAACCAACCCCTAGGCCATCTAGCTACTAACTACACAGTAGTTTGTCCCTCACTGACAGGACCTGGGTCTGCCACCATTTGTCACTGCAACAGGTATGTAATGCTTCTCCCTGTATAAGAAGGACACACTCTTCTTATTTACCTTCTGCACTAGGGTCACATAACATGCCCTCACAATATTGAGGGTAATTGCAAACAAACAAGGAATTAACTTTTTCCCTGCTGACAGTGCTGACCCTCTATCCTCACTTGGCTCATTATACTCTGTATCACTCAGCTCTGATACCTGAGCGTCATTACATACAAGCTCACATGTTGTGGCATGTATCATGTCAACAGATATCACATCACTCTCCATATTCACATATCTGTTGTTATTTTTCATTCCTCCCATGCCTGTTTTCTGTGTAGGTGTTTGCGACTTGTGCAAAATTGTTGGCGCAAGTGGCTTTTCTCCACTGCTCTCGCCATTTCCCAAAAATGATGCATGGGCAGGGATGGGAAGGTGCTAACCCTAACCCTAACCCTGCCATATTAATCTTCTTTCATGACAGTTTTCTGACATAAAGGAAGACTAGGGGCAGGCGTAGATTTCAGTTTAGGCTCACAGACTGATGAAACGGCACCTAATTTATGTCAAGGTGTGAGCAGATGCAGTAGATGCCTGGTTGTCACTAGCAACCACATTAGTTTACAGGAAATTGACATGGCAATCTCACTCATTGAGTTGCTATTAATTAAATACATACATCACACGCAACACTCTTGGGAGATCCTGAACATTAAAGAGGGATCCACATGGAATTATTAACATCCATGTTAGTTGCAGTTTTGGCAAGAATTTTCCCCTTTCTTTTAGTCCACTGTATCTGGGCAGAATTGAACTGGAGATAGGGATAAAGATTATTGGTTTAGGGATAATCCAATCAGGGATCGTTGCTAGGGGGAAACTGTTTCTTCATCCAGTAATAATGTCACGACAGGGAAACAAGGGATAGTGTGCCCTGTCTGAACCCCACCTCTTTCCCTGCCTACTTACAGTAGATGCCCTAGGCGGCAAAACCGTAACTTGGAGACAGTCCCTATGCTGAGTACGTGCACAGGGAAGGGAAGGGAACACAGGGAAAGACGAACACAGACAGAACAAACACAATAGCAGAATAGTCAGCAAGCCAAGTCAAGAACAGGAGGTCACGTCAAATACCGAGGGGAATCACAAAAGCGTAGTCTAAGTCCAAAGCCAAAATCCAATATACCAATAATCAACAGCAAGGTCCAACACACAGCACTGATCTCAGAAGACTAATCACAGGCATCTGAGTGAGGCAGTTGCCATCTTTAAATAGCCCGCCCAGGATCATGTGATGTGGCCAGCATCACATGACCTGAGGCGGAGCAAGCTGTCCAAACAATATGTAAAGTAGCCATGTGGTGTGATCAGCACCACATGGCTAAACCCAAACAGAGAATTAACTCATGAAGTGCTGGCTGACAAGACCAGCACTTCAATTCCCTATTGCTCGTCTCTAGGGGGGGCGGAGAGGTCCGGCGATGTCGTGCAGAGGGAGCGCGACGCCGACCTCGTGTGACAAATAACCTCCTATTGGTTAACAAAAGGGGGGCTGACAGCTTTTTCACTTATTTAAGTGAACTCCTCCAAGCTGGACTTGTCTGTTACCTGTCCAGCTCAGTGGGAATGCAGTCACACTCGCCCACCTAGCCCAATTGCTGATTTTATACTTGTCATGTTATTCGTATTGTGGTAGTCATCTACGATGTGGATGGACTAGCTGGTGTTAATGTATCTTAAAGTGTAACTGCCATTCTTTTTTTATTTGTGTAATGTATAGGGGCAGTGATGTAAACCATTTTTGTAACACTCCCTGTCTTCTGTTTACATAACAGTGGAGACTTGCTAACAATGACTGAATTAACAGACTGATTAACTATTCTATTTCCATGTCACGGATGCAAAGGAGGAGTTTTGTGCACCAAAAAATGGGTTTATGTCACCCACAGAATTAACAGATTGATTAACTATTCTATTACAGTGTGAAGAATGCAAAGGAGGTGTTTTGCAACCCATAAAATGGGTTTATGTAAACCAACAGAATAAACATACTGGTCAATTACTCTATCTTTGTGTGATGGATGAAAAGGAGGTGTTTTGCAACCCAAAAATTGGGTTATGTTACCCACAGAATTAACCGATTAACTATTTTATTACAGTGTGACAGATGCAAAGAAGGTGTTTTGCACAACAAAAAATGGTTTTATATCACCAGCAGAATTAACCGATTGATTAACTATTCTATTACAGTGTGATGGATGCAAAGGAAGTGTTTTGAGCACCAAAAATGGGATTATGTCACCCACAGAATTAACAGATTGATTATTCTATTACAGTGTGATGGATGCAAAGGAGGTGTTTTGAACACCAAAAAATGGGATTATGTCACCCACAGAATTAACAGATTGATTATTCTATTACAGTGTGATGGATGCAAAGGAGGTGTTTTGCACCCCATAAAATGGGTTTATGTTACCAACAGAATTAACAGACTGATTAACTACTCTATTTCTGTGTGATGGATGCAAAGGAAGTGTTTTGCAACCCAAAAATTGGGCTATATTACCCACAGAATTAACTATTCTATTACAATATGACAGTTGCTTATTGTATTTCACCCAAAAAAATTTGCTATAGGTTACCAACAGAATTAACAGCCAGATTTAGTATTGTAGTTCTGTGTCACAGGTGCAAAGGAGGTGTATTGCACCCCAAAAAATGTCTATAGGTCACACACAGAATTAACAGCCCGATTATGTATTGTATTTCTGTGTCATTGATGCAAAGGTGTTGTATTGCATCCACAAAAAATGGCTAACGGTCACTTTCACTGCAGCAGCATACTGTCCCTACACTAGTTAGAGCAGAATGGCGGCGCAAAACGGGATCCGGCATTTATACAGACAAGGTCACGTGCAGCACTGGCCAATCACAGCCATGCCAATACTAGGCATGACTGTGATGGCTTCAACGTGCCCACAGCTTAAAAGCTTGTTGATTGGCTGCACTGCAGCCTTTAAACATGCTTTATTTATTATCCAAACGCAGAACCCGAAGATGGACTTCTGTGGCAATGTCCGTGTTTGGGTGCCCGGACACTGTAATGTTAGCTACGAACCCGAACATTCCGGTCCAGGTTTGCTCATCCCTACTTACCCATACTATGAAACCAGCTTATTATTTATCTTGAACCCTCTAAGCTTTAAAGGGAAAACCCATTATATGGCTGGAGCCAATCACTGTTCTCAGCAGTCTAATGTGCCCAGTGACATGCAGGCATGTGACTGCTGCAACTAATGACAGTCCTCAGTTAGACCACACCAACAGATTGGACCAACAACACTGGAGAAAGGGTGAGTACAGCACTGTTTTATTTTCTTGTAGGTAATTGGAGGGCTTGTACAATATTTTTAATTATCTCAGACAACCTCTTTAAAGTTCTGGAAAAATCATGTTCTATGAGCAATGTAAACAGGTGGCTTTCAACTTATAGACCTTGCCTTCTGGTCAGGTTGTCAAGTTTTTTTTGTTTTTTGTTTTATCTAGGGGGAGAGTGGTAAGAATGTAATGTTATATCAAGCTGAGCCATCTGTGGAGAGAGACCAAGCCAGTTTCCCCACTCACTGATACTGTTCAATAACTCTATGAAAAGGGTTGTAGGTAGGGATGAGCGAACCGAACCGTAATGAACCAGATTCGTTCCGAACTTTGCAAAAAGTTTGGTTCGTCACCGAACCGAACTTTTGAAAAGTTCGTAACTAGAGATGAGCGAGTACTAAAATGCTCGGGTGCTCGTTATTCGAGACTAATTTTTCCCGATACTCGGGTGCTCGTTTCGAGTAACGAACCCCATTGAAGTCAATGGGAGACTCGAGCATTTTTGCGGGGGACCAAAGCTCTTCACAGGGAAGTTTGCCTGAAAACCTGGAAACCTCAGAAAATGATGGAAACACCACGGAAATGGACAGGAAACAGCAGGGGCAGCATGCATGGATGCCTCTGAGGCTGCTTAATCCCACCATTACCCCAAATCCTCAGGCAACAGCCTGGTGGTTACCCTCATGGCAATTGTGCTCACCCAGACCAAGAAAGGCGAGGCAAATACCCATCACATGTTAGGGAAGCACCCAACTAGGTGCAACGAAGGTCCATCACCGCCTGCAGGTGACACCACTGCTCATGCTGGCACTGCAGCTAAAATCAAGTTTAGTATCTGTTGTTAGCAGTTGCTGTGCCTGCTGGTGGTATAGTGGTGAGCATAGCTGCTTCCCAAGCAGTTAATCTGGGTTCGATTCCTGTCTATTGCAGGAGGCAATTCAGAATCAGTACAATATCTAATACATCCCCCTACCTGGGAAAATTGTTTGCAGAGAGGGCATGTTAGGTGGGGGGGAAGGAGGTTTCGCTGGAAGAGCCAGAGGAGTGCCCCCTGGGCTAGTGTGTGTGGTGGTGACAACAGCCAGATGGATTTGGGAAAACTGTTGCTTTAACCCGTATGGTATCAATTCTTCTCAGTTTAATACCGTATACGTCCCCTATCTTGGGACCCTATATTTAATGGATTTTTCGAACACGGAAAACGGAAAAAGAGCTTGCTCTGGCCAGGGGAGTGTCTTTCCCACTGCAGCTAAGGGGACGTGTCCATGCTCTGCCTATCACAGGTCATGAGGCAGATAAAAGAAGAACAAAAACAAACATGAGTGCAACTTCTGATACGTCCCCTATCCGGCTAAATTGTTTGTAGAGTGGGCCTGTAGGTGGGGGGCAGGCTGGGGCAAGGAGGTTTTGGTGGAAGAGCCAGAGGAGTGCCCCCTGGGCTAGCGTGTGTGGTGGTGACAACAGCCGGAATGCATTTGGAAATGCTCTAGCATCAGCCGGTGCAGTATCGATTCTTCTCAGTTTAATACCGTATACGTCCCCTATCTTGGGACCCTATATTTAATGGATATTTCGAACACGGAAAAGGGAAAAAAAGCTTGCTCTGGCCAGGGGAGTGTCTTTCCCACTGCAGCTAAGGGGACGTGTCCATGCTCTGCCTATCACAAGTCAGGAGGCAGATAAAAGAAGAACAAAAACAAACATGAGTACAACTTCGGATACGTCCCCTATCCGGCTAAATTGTTTGTAGAGTGGGCCTGTAGGTGGGGGGGCAGGCTGGGGCAAGGAGGTTTCGGTGGAAGAGCCAGAGGAGTGCCCCCTGGGCTAGCGTGTGTGGTGGTGACAACAGCCAGAATGGATTTTTGAAAACTGTTGCATCAAGCGGTACAGTCGTAAATTATGAACTTGATCAAGTGTAGCATGTGTTCTCTGTATTCTTCTCAGTTTAATACCGTATATGGCAGCTATCCGGAAAAATAGTTTGGAGAGAGAGAAAGATAGGAAAAAGACGTCAATTGTTTGGAGAGTGGGCCTGTAGGTGGGGGGGCAGGCTGGGGCAAGGAGGTTTCGGTGGAAGATCCAGAGGAGTGCCCCCTGGGCTAGCGTGTGTGTTGGTGACAACAGCCGGATGTATTTAGAATGACGACGCAGGACCCCAACTTAAAAATTTAGCATCAACCGGTACAGTCGTAAATTATGAGATTGATCAAGTGTGGCATGACTTTTTAGATGGAGATTGCATGTGGTCACGTACTCCCTGGAACCCCATAGTCACCCCTTCTCTGATGTGCTAGCCCAGAACATTCTCTGCCCCAATTCGCAAGACCTTTTGCTGTTTCCGTGTGCTGACAGTGTGGATTTACCAGTGTTGTCTGAGGAGGTGGTGGACAATGGCGAGACACAGGTGTCGGGGGGGTGAGGTAGTTGTATGGGAAGCAAGTTACAGTGGGGACTCCTTGGGGGGGACTTTCTCATGATGGGACAGATTCAACTTGGGTGGATCAGGCACATTAACAGATGAATTTTTTGGGGGGTTTATTTGACTTTTATTTAGCAAAAATAACCACAGAGATATTTATTCGTTATCTTCTCTGCGCAGTCTGGCGTTGGGGTTCCTCACTTTGATGGCGAGCTGTGCCGCTCTCTCCACAATGGTCTGTGTGTTCTTAGATGGAGACTTTGTCGGCGATTTCAGTACAGAAGGACTTGTTGCTCATCCAAAGAACCTCGTCCTCCTTGACATTGTGGACAAGGAATTTGCGGGTGGACCAGGAATTTGCGGAACCCTGTGAGCAGCATGTGTTTGGTCTTCTACTTGCTACCGTATCCAATGTTGGGCAATATAGATTCGCAAGTAATATTATTTTTCACACCTATCCCAAAAATAAAAATGTATGCAGTATGCGCAAATAAAACTTGGAACTGGAATTGGAGAGAGGGCCTGTAGGTGGACCTCCGGAAAAATTGTTTGAATAGAGGGCCTGTAGGTGGACCTCTGGAAAAATTGTTGGAATAGAGGGCCTGTAGGTGGACCTCTGGAAAAATTGTTGGAATAGAGGGCCTGTAGGTGGACCTCTGGAAAAATTGTTGGAATAGAGGGCCTGTAGGTGGACCTCTGGAAAAATTGTTGGAATAGAGGGCCTGTAGGTGGACCTCTGGAAAAATTGTTGGAATAGAGGGCCTGTAGGTGGACCTCTGGAAAAATTGTTGGAATAGAGGGCCTGTAGGGGGGCCTCCTGAAAAATTGTTGGAATAGAGGGCCTGTAGGTGGGGCCTCCTGAAAAATTGTTTGAAGAGAGGGCCTGTAGGGGGCCCTCCTGAAAAATTGTGCTAAAAGAGTGCCAGTTGGACCTCTAAAAAATGGCATTTTTTGGGTCAGCATTAGGCAAAGACGATATGGAGGAGGAGGAGGAGTAGGAGGAGGAGTAGAGAGGAGGAATCGGATACATAAGTTATTTAAATCTTTAGCTGCTTTCCCCCAGAGGAGATTTGAATTCCGGTGAAATCCAGGCTTTGTTCATTTTAATAAGCGTCAGCCTGTCAGCGCTGTCAGTTGACAGGCGTGTACGCTTATCGGTGATGACGCCACCAGCTGCACTGAATACCCGCTCTGACAGAACGCTAGCGGCAGGGCAGGCCAGCACCTCCAAGGCGTACAGCGCCAGTTCAGGCCACGTGTCCAGCTTTGAAACCCAGTAGTTGTATGGAGCAGAGTGATCGCTCCGGACGTTGGTATGGTCAGCTAGGTACTCCCTCACCATCTTTCTGTACAGCTCCCCCCTACTCTGCCTAGACTGGGGACAGGTGACAGTGTCTTGCTGGGGTGACATAAAACTGGCAAAGGCCTTGGAGAGCGTTCCCCTGCCAGTGCTGGACAAGCTGCCTGCTCGCCTCCTCTCCCCCGCTACTTGGCCCACAGAACCATGCCCTCTGCCGCTAGCGGCGTCAGATGGGAAGAATTGTTTCAGCTTGTGCACCAGGGCCTGTTGATACCTATTCACTCTCATACTCCTTTCCTCTGCAGGGATGAGAGTTGAAAGGTTCTGCTTGTACCGTGGGTCCAGGAGAGTGAACACCCAGTAATCGGTGTTTGAAAAAATTCTTCTAACGCGAGGGTCACGGGATAGGCAGCCTAACATGAAGTCTGCCATGTGCGCCAGAGTCCCAACACGCAAGAATTCCCTCTCCTCACTGACCTGACTCTCCATTTCCTCCTCCTCCTCCTCCTCCTCCAAGTCCTCCTCTTCAGCCCATACACGCTCAAGAGTTAAGGACTGAGCACTGGTACCCTCTACTATCTCGCCGACATTCTCCTCCTCTTCCTCCTCATCCTCATCCCCCTCCTCCGATACGCGCTGAGAAACAGACTGGAGGGTGCTCTGGCTATCAAGCGATGTATCTTCCTCCACCGTCTCTTGTGACAAGCGCAAAGCATCCGACTTGATGCTGAGCAGTGAGTTTTTCAACAGGCAAAGCAGCGGGATGGTGAGGCTGATAATGGCGGCATCACCGCTGACCATCAGTGTTGACTCCTCAAAGTTGCTCAACACCTGGCAGATATCAGACATCCACGTCCACTCCTCATTGTAGACTTGAGGAATCTGAGAGACCTGACTACCAGTTCTGGTGGAAGATGACATCTGGCAGTCTACAATCGCTCTGCGCTGCTGGTAAACTCTGGATAACATGTTTAATGTGCAATTCCATCTCGTGGGCACGTCGCACAACAGTCGGTGAGCGGGCAGTTGTAGGCGGCGCTGCGCTGCCCTGAGAGTGGCAGCATCTGTGCTAGACTTGCGGAAATGTGCACAGATGCGGCGCACCTTGGTGAGCAAATCAGACAGATTGGGGTATGTCTTGTGGAATCGCTGAACTATAAGATTGAACACGTGGGCCAGGCATGGCACATGTGTCAGTCTGCCAAGTTGCAGAGCCGCCATCAGGTTACGCCCGTTGTCACACACAACCATGCCTGGCTTCAGGTTCAGCGGTGCCAGCCACACATCGGTCTGCGCCATGATGCCCTGTAACAGCTCTTGGGCGGTGTGCCTTTTGTCACCTAAGCTCAGCAGTTTGAGCACCGCCTGCTGGCGCTTACCCACGGCACTGCTGCTGCGCCTAGAGCTATTGACTGAAGGCGCCGTGCCCACAGATGGTAATTCGGTGGAGGAGGAGGGGTCGGAGGAGGAGGAGGAGGCATAGTACGTCTGAGAGACCATGACCGAGGTAGGCCCCACAATCCTCGGTGTGGGCAGTACATGAGCGGCCCCAGGGTCATTCTCGGTCCCAGCCTCCACCAAGTTAACCCAATGTGCCGTCAGTGAGATGTAGTGTCCCTGCCCGGCAGCACTTGTCCACGTGTCCATGGTTAGGTGGACCTTCTCAGAATCAGCGTTGGTCAGGGCACGGATGATGTTCTGTGACACGTGCTGGTGTAGGGCTGGGACGGCACATCAGGAAAAATAGTGGCGGCTGGGGACGGAATACCGAGGGGGCAGCCACCGCCATGAGATTTCGAAAGGCCTCTGTCTCTACCAGCCTATAGGGCAGCATCTCCAGGCTAAGCAATTTGGAGATGTGGACGTTGAGGGCTTGGGCATGTGGGTGGGTGGAACTGTATTTCCTCTTGTGCTCCAGCGTCTGCTGTAAAGACAACTGAACACTGCGCTGGGACACGTTGGTGGACGCTGTGGAGGATCGTGGAGGCGAAGGTGTGGTTTTCCGGCAGGAGGCGCTCGTGCCGGGGTCCTGGGCAGGGGGTTGACTAGCAGAGGCAGCGAGTGACGCGGGGGTGGACTAGCAGAGGCAGCGAGTGACACAGGGGATGGAGCAGTGGTGACCCGCAGGAGGTGGTGAACGGCCTTGTTCCATTGAGTGGGGTGTTTAGCACTCATATGCCTGCGCATGCTGGTGGTGGTT
>ONZH01009580.1:0-32304 GCA_900303285.1 Rhinella marina
CGAGCCGAGCCGAAGCGGGCAATATTCGTCGAATCCCAAATATTGCCGCTTCGGCTCGCTCATCACTAAAAAATATATTATGAAATGAATCAATACATATTTTTGAACCTAAAAACGACACTATACTAAAAGAAGAAATTAAATTTACAGTAGACAAATTCAAGGAAATCAGCCCAAAATAAAATGCTAAAACAGATCTTAATGTCATAACTGATTCTGATCATGCCAGAATAAAAAATAAATCTGAATTTTTAGATGCCAAGTTAATAAGATTTCTCAGTAGCAGTAATAATAGAGATTTAAGAAAATTAATCCACCTGGCTCACCAATTGACATTTCTAAATCCATCTGAATGTGCATAAATGGTGTAATGGCATTCAAATCATAAACTCTAAGGGAAACAATTTATTCTACATATATTAATGTCAGAATATAAATCATTTTACTAGTCAGTGTACACCAGGTTGACCAGTTATCCATATGTAACAAAAATGTAAAAAAAAATAAAATAAAGGGTACTTTGTTATTTTTCTGTGCCGTTTACTACATTTAATAAGTCATGTCCCCTTGCTGGGCAGATCTTCCATACTGTCCACATACGTAGGAGACCTGTCCATAAGATGGCTGCTAATGGAGGGTCATGTGACCAGGCAAAAATAACTCCAGACACATCACTCATCCAATCGGCCACCTGCAATTGCAATGTTGAGAGTTTAGTGCAGGTGTTGTGTATTTTAATGGAGGAGACTAAGTAATTTGCCTGGTCACATGAACCTTCATCAGTAGCCATTTTATGGACAGAACTTCTGTGTGGACAGCACAAAAGACTCTACCAACAAGGGAGAATGCCTTATGAAATATAGAAAATTGTGCAGAATATCAACAAAGAGTATATTAGTAAGTGCCATACAGTCATCTTACAAACACATCAACGGCAACCAGAAACTGGCCAGCCCCTATAGGCATGTCTCTATGGAGCAAGTTGAATGTTTTATCTACCCATTTGGGTTAATTTGAAGGTGAAATTTTAGTTATGAAATCCACCGTGCCAACCATCTGGTTTGACTTTGGGCTAATCCTGAGTGCATTATTCTGGAAGTCCCCTGTTTTTCACCTTTTTAATCACTATAAAGGGACCTGGACTTCACTGCAGGGGAAACATCTGGCCACTAACTGGGTGAAACAGTTTCAGTGTGGCTTACGAGGACACTGTTGTGAAGCACTGAGAGGTCAGGTAATACCCATAGTCAAAAAACAGGTAGGGGTCAGGGCAAGCAGAGGGTCAGAGTCGGTAAATGGGCAGTGGTTGATACCCAGGCAGATAATTAGAACAGCACACCTTATACAGGGACTAGCAAGCTAGATAAACTATTGCTCAGGGACCCTCCTCATAGGGAAGGTGCCTTAAATACCCTTAGGGGACCAGCTTTAGGCATGCCCTGAGGCCAGAGTAAGAAGGGAACTTTAAAGCAGGAGTTGGCTGTGGCCTCGAGGAAGCCTTTGGACCACAGTAGTGGCGGCAGGAGGGTGAGAGATGCAGCGCCTGTGTCTGACCCAAAAAGCGGGATGGTGGTGGGCACAGAGCGCTGCCATAACAACATGAATATGTAGATTGAATAAAATAAGATTGAGTGTCTGGATGGGTAACTTTTACATTTTAAACTTAATTCTACCACTGAATGTTGATGATTATTTCCACCCAAAAAAATATTAACATGTCCATTATTTTTTCCAGCCCTGTACAAGATTTCAGTACAATGAATATTCTTTTTATATGTACTTGATGCAAATAATAATAAAAATAATAATAATCTTCATATACCACCAACATACTGTATTCCGCAACACTTTACAATCAGGGGATTGTGAATTTCTTCTCTGTCTGTGACCTAGTGCACGGACATAAATGGTTGAAAATGCAAGGACTATAATATCTCACAAATATTTTTAACCATGGTCAGTAAAATCATCAGGTGCATCTGGTCTTCCATAGTTCTCATTAGTTCCCTCCTTTATACTGTATTATCACATTTGGTCACTAGTGGAGTGATTGGACCATGTCCAGTCATTTCACCATAGGAGAAACATCTCACATTATAGGTGAGGAACTACAAGTCAGCTCTACTTGACAAAGTTTTGTATAGCAAGATGAATACTCTTTCTCAGAACTTACGTCTAAGGAGAACACCATTGTTTCAACTACTTCAAACGTGACTAATGCATGAGTAAACCACTCCAGCACTGCATTGCATTCATCTTCACATCTAATAATTGTCTATTCACATTTCATAAAACTAAACCATGGGCACCAAAGAAGCAAACCACTAGTGACGCCTCCTTTCTTGTGATGGACAGGGCCAGGCAGCTCGCTCTAACTGCTGCCGGCCCTGCCCGAGCTCCAAATCCCACGCCTGCGCCGTGCGGCCTTCATTCAGCGCAGGCGCAGTGAGTGCCGCTGGCGCCGGGCTCCCGGCTCCCTCACTGATGACGTCACAGTCCTCCCGAATGAAGGCCGCACGGCGCGGGATTTGGAGCTCGGGCAGGGCCAGCAGCAGTTAGAGCGAGCTGCCTGGCCCTGTCCATCACAAGAAAGGAGGCATCACTAGAGGTGGGGAAACGGCGCTACTAGGTGCAGGGTTACCGCCCCTTGCACCTAGTAAGCCTAATTTGCATATCATAAAAGTGTATTTTTCTGAAAAACGGGGACACCAAAACGAAAATGATTACCAGATCGGGCATCAGGTGACATTTGCACATTGCAAATGTCATCCTGTTTGATATGCCCAAAACTGGTGACAGAAACCCTTTAAAGAGGACCTTCTTGATATGTGTTTTTTTAATCTAATACTTGTATTCGCCATGAAATAACAATTCTGAATAATGTATTATAACTTGTTTCTCTGTTTTTCCTTAGAAGTTTATGAAGAAGTTGACAATTGGGTGTTACCATTCCCCTTGTCAAAGGGGTGTGTCTCTAGACAATTTAACACTGTCAGCATTGATCGGACAGTGGTCAGACTATGCAAGGAATCACTTCACCTGGTTGCACCCAGTCTTTTATTTATTCATAAAATTAAAGGGGTTTTGGATATGCCCCCTTTGTCTGGGACCCGCACCTACACGGAGAATGGAGTGGGGAAAGTTGAGGATGTGCACTGCCCTCCATTCATTTCTATGGATGGAGCTGCCAAAAATAGCCGAGCACTGGATCGGCTATTTCTGTCAGCCCCATAGAAATAAATGGAAACGGTGGCAATGGGGGCATATCCTAGAGCAGGGGTAGGCAACCTCCGGCACTCCAGGTGTTGTGAAACTATAACTGCCAGCATGCATACTTGCTCTGCTCTACTCAGAACTCTCATGGAAATGAATGGAGCATGCTGGGAATTGTAATTTCAGAACAGCTGGAGAGCCGAAGGTTGCTGATCCCCGTCCTAGAGATATGCCCCCATTGTCTGTGATGAGAATACCCCTTTAAGTTTAATTTTGTAAAAACCATGATCTGGAGAATACAAGTATTTACTAAAACTGACGTGTCAGGGAAGATGGGTTCTCGTTAAGTTGTGGATTGGAACTGCATTATTAATGCATCATGTTTATTAGAATGAATATAAATCACTGACAATTAAGCTTTACATGTAAGGGTCAACACACCTGCTTTGAAATTCAAGGTAATATTTGTCCATTGGTGCAGTGAACCGAGAGATGGAACAGTCAATCAAGACTCCAATCATACAAAGCATGATGATGGCTCATTACGTCTGTCAGTGCAGCATTGTTCTGATTCTCAGCCAGTGTAAACAGGATGTTCTTATCCCCATCCTTCCTATATTAATCCTTTGGTATAGAATTGGAGAATTACCCAGCTCCTCTTTAGAGAAATAATGATGCAATAAGTTCCAAAAATCTCTAAAAAGCTTTATAAAACTCACTGAACCCTTCCACCACACACACACACACACACACACACACACACAAATCTACATATTTTCAATAATTTGATTGAGCTTTGATTGAGGCTATTCTATAGAATATATTGCTATACTGCTTTGCAACACTATTTAAAGAACATCTTCGCGACAGGAACTGAGAGAGACATACCGTATGTATATCTTTTTGAATGTTCATGCAATATCAATGTAACACGCCAGCCATACTATATATTGTAACCTATGAACCCTACAGTCCTCACTTTTAAGGGAAATCTTATTGCAATGGTTGAAAGTTCACTTTTAGAAAAAAACTATAGACACTTTTGAAATAGGTTCAAAGTCAGCTGCAAAAGTGGACGACGTTCAGCACTTGGGATCCAATCCAATAACTTTATTTCTGACACATAGAAAATGTTAAAGTTTTCTAATTTAAGTTATTGGATTGTATTCCCAAGTGCTGCATGCCATCCACTTTAGCAGCTGACTTTGTACCTGGGGGTCAGCCCTATTTGTCTGTGCACAGGACGGATTTTCACCTCACTCTAAGGGCTCATTCAGACGGCCGTATGCCCATTTATTTCAATAGGCCGCAAAAGATGCGGAAAGAAAACTGTGTATATTTCCGTAAGGGTAAGTATCTTTCCCGCTCCTGACATCTAATGTATACTAGTGAGCTAATATTTGCTTTATAAGACGTACGGCCATTTCCCCCTCACTTTTGGGGGGGAAAGTGTGTCTTAGAAAGCAAAAAATATGGTAATTGAGCCCTAAGGGTGCCTTCACATGTTGCAACAAAATATGCACCATAAAGACATCTGGACACAACAGGGATCTGCTGCCCAGAAGCATTAATTTTCTATGGGGAATTTTGGGAATTTTATTCGCTAGTCCCCATACAGAGGAGATGATTGCTGCATGTAAATGCAGCTCTCACCTTCATGATGATCAGGTAATTTTGGTTTCTAAAGGGAGCCTTACACTGCCCGATTATTGCTAACAAGTGTTCATACAAATGGTTGTTAGCGATAATCTGACGGCCTAAAGGTGCCGCCAATTAACCGATGCACGAGTGAAATGCTTGCTGTATGTAAGTGCAGAGGTCTCCACTGACTAGCAGGCGACTGTCGGCAGGGAACGCTTCCTTTCCAACAATCATCTGCTCAATTGAGTGGTGTAAATGTGCCTTTAGCTATAATTGCCTGAATCATCAGTCCATAAAAAAGGTCCATAAGGCCTCTTTCACACGAGTGTCACGGATTCAGTCCAGATGCGTTCAGGGTGCGTTACGGAAAATCCGCACGCATCCGCACCAATCCGCGCGCAATCGCAGTCAGTTTTTACTGCGATTGCGCACGTTCGTTCAGTTTTTTCTGCGCGGGTGCGAAGTGTTTTGATGCGTTTTTCACGCGTGTGCTGAAAAACTGAATGTTTACAAACAACATCTCTAAGCAACCATCAGTGAATCACACATTGCATCCACACTTGCGTGCGGATGCAATGCGTGATTCACGTAGACCCATTCACTTCAATGGGGCCAGGGCTGCGTGAAAAATGCAGAATACAGAACATGCTGCGATTTTCACGCAACGGCCAACTGATGCGTGAAAAACATCACTCATGTGAAAAGCCCCATTGAAATGAATGCAATTCGCATCACGCATTGCACCCGTGCAGAAATCTCGCCCGTGTGAAAAGGGCCTAAGGAGGATTAAGCGAGCTGATCCCCACTTTGTTTCCTTACTTTTGTAACAAATAGGGAAAAAAAAAAAAAAAACAAATATTGTTCTCCTGACAACTTGACTAAGTAAAATCTTTGGTAAACCACCTGACCTTTTAAAGGGAATTTAGCATGCTCGGGTGCTCGTTATTTGAATCAAATTTTTCCTGATGCTCGGGTGCTCGTTTCGAATAACGAACCCCATTGAAGTCAATGGGAGACTCGAGCATTTTTTGCAGGGGACCGGGGCTCTGCATAGGGAAGGTTGCCTGAAAACCTGGAAACCTCAGAAAATGATGGAAACACCACGGAAATGGACAGGAAACAGCAGGGGCAGCATACATGGATGCCTCTGAGGCTGCCTAATCGTACCATTATGCCAAATTCTGGGCAACAGCCTGGTGGTGACCCTCAAGGCAATTGTGCTGACCCAGACCAAGATGGGCAAGGCACATGTGCTGGCACATGTTAGGAAAGCACCCAACTAGGTGCAACGAAGGTCCATCACCTGCAGGTGACACCACTGCTCATGCTGGCACTGCTGTGCTATCCCCCGCCCCACGACGCAGGCATAAGCTTGACACAGCATGGTGACAGCGTAGTGACACCAACAAGTGACCAAGTTAGATTGAGGTAGCAGGTGAACCACCCAGAAATGTAGCCTGAAACAGGTGGTGAACCCATAGTGACCAAGTTAGACTCAGGTGGCAGGTGAAGGACCCAAAAATTTAGCCTGACACAGCATGGCAGTGACACCACCAATGCCTTGGTCAGACTGAGATTGCAGTCAAATGTCTGTAGGTGAGTCTCCCAAAAATTTGTTTTGGAGTGTCCGAAGTTGACCCTCCTAAAAAATTTTTTGGAGTGTCTGTAGTTGACCCTCCTGTAAAATATTGTTTTTGTTTTTCCTGTTATTAGTTTATGTACAATCCATGGCTGGCATGGTGGGAATATATAGGTTTGCTTCACAGACGGTCCACTGCACCGTTACATTTTCTTCATCATTGCCAATTACTTTTTCACCAACTGTTGTCTGGCAATGATAAAGGGGAAGGTGAATCCACTGCCGAAGAAAATTGTCATCCTCCTACAAGTCTCCACTTGTTCTCAATTGAAAAGGGGATGTTCTTGCCGTGGTCTTCCTCATAGTGGACGCTTCTGCGGACGACAGAGGTGGTGTACCTACGGAACAGCCTGACCAAACATGTTGGCAGATGGGGAGACACTCCCTCATGTAAAATTGTTTTTTGAGTGTCTGTATTTGACGCTACTAAAAAATTTATTGGAGAGAGGGCCTGTAGGTGGCCCACCGTAAACATTGTTTGTATAGAGCGCCAGTTGGCCCTCAGAAACATTGCCTGTTGGTTCAGCGTTTCTGTGCGAAGAGGAGGAGGAGGGGTTGGAGGAAGAGGCATAATAAGTCTGAGAAACCGTGACCGAGGTAGGCCCCGCAATCCTTGGTGTGGGCATTACAAGAGTGGCCCAAGGGTCAGACTCGACACCAGCCTCTACCAAGTTAACCCAATGTGCCGTCAGGGAGATATAGTGTCCCTGCCTGCCAGCACTTGTCCAAGTATCCGTGGTTAGGTGGACCTCATCACTAACCACGTTGGTCAGGGCATGGATGATTTTCTGTGACACGTGCTGGTGTAGGGCTGGGATGGCACATCGGGAAAAATAGTGGCGGCTGGGGACCAAGTACCGAGGGACAGCCACCACCATCTGGTTGCGGAAAGCCTCAGTCTCTACCAGTCTATAGGGCAGCATCTCCAGGATCAACAATTTGGAGATGTGGACGTTTAGGGCTTGGGCATGTGGGTGGCTGGAATTGTATTTGCGCTTGAGCTCAAATGTCTGCTGCAAAGACAGCTGAACGCTGGGCTGGGACACATTGGTGGAGGTTGTGGAGGATCGTGGAGGTTGAAGGGATGGATGTAGGGCGGGAGGCGCTCGTGCCGGGTTCCTGGGCAGGGGGTTGACAGCATGTGATACAGGGGAAGGGGCAGTGGTGTGACCCGCAGGCGGTGAACGGCCTTGGTTCTGAGCCTGGTTCTCTGGCCTGAGTCGGGTGTTTAGCACTTATATGCCTGCGCATGCTGGTAGTGGTTAGGCTGGTAGTGGTGGCTCCCCTGCTGATCCTGGTGTGGCACAGGTTGCACACCACAGTCCGTCGGTCATCCTCACTTTCTTTAAAAAACCTCCAGACTTGCGAACACCTAGGCCTCGGCACGGGAGCTTGACTCCGTGAAACAGTTGCTGATCTACCTGCTCTGGCCCTGCTTCTCCCTCTGGCCACCCCACTGCCTCTTCCAACCTGTTCTGGTGCTGCACTTGCCTCCCCCTCAGAAGCACTGTCTTGAGTTGGATTACCAACCTAGCTCGGGTCAGTCACCTCATCATCCACCAGCTCTTCCTCCGATTCCTCACTCTGCTCCCTCGGACTTACTGCCCTGACAACAACGTCACTGTCTGACAACCGTGTCTCATCATAATCATCATCATCATCATCCGACACCTCTTCATGCACTACTTGCACTAAGTCTACACTCTCATCACCCACAGACTGCTAAAGTTCTAAATTTTGGACATCGGGACAGAGCAACTGCTCAGGTTGCTGTTGAGCAGTGGTTTGTGTCTCTGGGTAGGGTCCTGAAAAGAGTTCCTGTGAGTATGCCTGATCTGAATCCATACTTTCCGTGGGGGGGGGGGCAGGCTGGGGGGAAGGAGGTTGAGCTGGAGACAGAGGTCTACTCCCTTGGCTAGCGTGGTTGGACTGCGTGGAAGACTGGGTGGTGGATAAATTACTGGACGCATTGTCCGCTATCCACGTCATCACCTGTTTGCACTATTGTGGTTTCAATAGTGGTGTACCACGTGACCCAGTAAGTTGCGAGATGAAGCTAAGGAGCGAAACTCTGCGGCGTTCCACTGCTCCCTCATCAGCATGTACAGTGTCACCCTGCCCAGGACCATGGCCTCTGCCCCCTACACTACTTGAACACCCACGCCCTCGTCCTAGACCCTTAGCCCTTGGGTTCAACATTTTTTATATTCACCAAACTGTCGAGTTAATATCTGAGGCCAAAACCGTATTCTGTAGACAGTTTAATTACTATCTGAGGCAAAAAAGTAGTCTTTAGACTCCAGCTATTGCACCGCAAACCACTCAATTTTGCACTGGACTGTAAATTATATAACTGAGAAAAAAAACGTATTCTCTAGACTGCGGCTTGTGTATCGCACACCTCACAATTGTGCACTGGACTGTAGGTTATATAATTGAGTGACAAAAATTATTGTCTAGACTGTGGCTAGTGTATCACACACCTCACAATTGTTCACTGGACTGTAGTTTATATAATTGAGTGAAAAAAATTATTCTCTAGACTGCGGCTAGTGTATCGCACACCTCACAATTGTTCACTGGACTGTAGTTTATATAATTGAGTGAAAAAAATTATTCTCTAGACTGCGGCAAGTGTATCGCACACCTCACAATTGTTCACTGGACTGTAGTTTATATAATTGAATGAAAAAAATTATGCTCCAGACTGCGGCTAGTGTATCGCACACCTCACAATTGTTCACTGGACTGTAGTTTATATAACTGAGTGAAAAAAAATTATTCTCTAGACTGCGGCAAGTTTATCGCACACCTCACAATTTTTCACTGGACTGTAGTTTATATAATTGAATGAAAAAAATTATGCTCTAGACTGCGGCTAGTGTATCGCACACCTCACAATTGTTCACTGGACTGTAGTTTATATAATTGAGTGAAAAAATTATTCTCTAGACTGCGGCTAGTGTATCACACACCTCACAATTTTTCACTGGACTGTAGTTTATATAATTGAGTGAAAAAAATTATTCTCTAGACTGCGGCTAGTGTATCACACACCTCACAATTGTTCACTGGACCATAGTTTATATAATTGAGTTAAAAAAATTATTCTCTAGACTGCGGCAAGTGTATCGCACACCTCACAATTGTTTACTGGACCGTAGTTTATATAATTGAGTGAAAAAAATTATTCTCTAGACTGCGGCTAGTGTATCGCACACCTCACAATTGTTCACTGGACTGTAGTTTATATAATTGAGTGAAAAAAATTATTCTCTAGACTGCGGCTAGTGTATCGCACACCTCACAATTGTTCACTGGACTGTAGTTTATATAATTGAATGAAAAAAATTATGCTCTAGACTGCAGCTAGTGTATCACACACCTCACAATTTTTCACTGGACTGTAGTTTATATAATTGAATGAAAAAAATTATGCTCTAGACTGCGGCTAGTGTATCGCACACCTCACAATTGTTCACTGGACTGTAGTTTATATAATTGAGTGAAAAAATTATTCTCTAGACTGCGGCTAGTGTATCACACACCTCACAATTTTTCACTGGACTGTAGTTTATATAATTGAGTGAAAAAAATTATTCTCTAGACTGCGGCTAGTGTATCACACACCTCACAATTGTTCACTGGACCATAGTTTATATAATTGAGTTAAAAAAATTATTCTCTAGACTGCGGCAAGTGTATCGCACACCTCACAATTGTTTACTGGACCGTAGTTTATATAATTGAGTGAAAAAAATTATTCTCTAGACTGCGGCTAGTGTATCGCACACCTCACAATTGTTCACTGGACTGTAGTTTATATAATTGAGTGAAAAAAATTATTCTCTAGACTGCGGCTAGTGTATCGCACACCTCACAATTGTTCACTGGACTGTAGTTTATATAATTGAATGAAAAAATTATGCTCTAGACTGCAGCTAGTGTATCACACACCTCACAATTGTTCACTGGACTGTAGTTTATATAATTGAGTGAAAAAAAAAATTATTCTCTAGACTGCGGCAAGTGTATCGCACACCTCACAATTGTTCACTGGACTGTAGTTTATATAATTGAATGAAAAAAATTATGCTCTAGACTGCGGCTAGTGTATCGCACACCTCACAATTGTTCACTGGACTGTAGTTTATATAATTGAGTGAAAAAAAATATTCTCTTTACTGCGGCTAGTGTATTGCACACCTCACAATTGTTCACTGGACTGTAGTTTATATAATTGAGTGAAAAAAATTATTCTCTAGGCTGCGGCTAGTGTATCACACACCTCACAATTGTTCACTGGACTGTAGTTTATATAATTGAGTGAAAAAATTATTCTTTAGACTGCGGCTAGTGTATCACACACCTCACAATTGTTCACTGGACTGTAGTTTATATAATTGAGTGAAAAAAATTATTCTCTAGACTGAGGCTAGTGTATCGCACACCTCACAATTGTTCACTGGACTATAGTTTATATAATTGATTGAAAAAAATTATTCTCTAGACTGCGGCTAGTGTATCACACACCTCACAATTTTTCACTGGACTGTAGTTTATATAATTGAGTGAAAAAAATTATTCTCTAGACTGCGGCTAGTGTATCACACACCTCACAATTGTTCACTGGACCATAGTTTATATAATTGAGTTAAAAAAATTATTCTCTAGACTGCGGCAAGTGTATCGCACACCTCACAATTGTTTACTGGACCGTAGTTTATATAATTGAGTGAAAAAAATTATTCTCTAGACTGCGGCTAGTGTATCGCACACCTCACAATTGTTCACTGGACTGTAGTTTATATAATTGAGTGAAAAAAAATTATTCTCTAGACTGCGGCTAGTGTATCGCACACCTCACAATTGTTCACTGGACTGTAGTTTATATAATTGAATGAAAAAAATTATGCTCTAGACTGCAGCTAGTGTATCACACACCTCACAATTGTTCACTGGACTGTAGTTTATATAATTGAGTGAAAAAAAAAATTATTCTCTAGACTGCGGCAAGTGTATCGCACACCTCACAATTGTTCACTGGACTGTAGTTTATATAATTGAATGAAAAAAATTATGCTCTAGACTGCGGCTAGTGTATCGCACACCTCACAATTGTTCACTGGACTGTAGTTTATATAATTGAGTGAAAAAAAATATTCTCTTTACTGCGGCTAGTGTATTGCACACCTCACAATTGTTCACTGGACTGTAGTTTATATAATTGAGTGAAAAAAATTATTCTCTAGGCTGCGGCTAGTGTATCACACACCTCACAATTGTTCACTGGACTGTAGTTTATATAATTGAGTGAAAAAATTATTCTTTAGACTGCGGCTAGTGTATCACACACCTCACAATTGTTCACTGGACTGTAGTTTATATAATTGAGTGAAAAAAATTATTCTCTAGACTGAGGCTAGTGTATCGCACACCTCACAATTGTTCACTGGACTATAGTTTATATAATTGATTGAAAAAAAATATTCTCTAGACTGCGGCTAGTGTATTGCACACCTCACAATTGTTCACTGGACTGTAGTTTATATAATTGAGTGAAAAAAAAATTATTTTCTAGACTGCGGCTAGTGTATGACACACCTCACAATTCTTCACTGGACTGTAGTTTATAATTGAGTGAAAAAAACGTATGTTATAGACTGACGTTGCTGTACAGCACAACTCACAATTGTTCACTAGACTGTAGTTTATATAACTGAGTGACAAAACGTATTCCCTAGACTGCACTACAGATCCCAGCAAGCCAAGGTACAGCAGCAGCAAAAATGAGTACTGAGAGGACTTTGGTCTGTGTGGACCATGTCCTGTCCCCTTACTGCCACCAGTGTACAGTGTGCAGCCAAGATGGCGGTAGCTGCACTACAAGTCCCAGCCAGCAGCCGAGAGGAGGACAAAAAAAATGTCATTGTAGCCCTTAGAAGGAGCGTTGGGTTCTTTGTGGATGATTCCTGCCTAACCAGATTCTAATTTCACGCCCTAACAGTGTGCAGCCAAGGCTGCACTACAAGTCCCAGCCAGCAGCCAGGAGGAGACCAAACAAAACGTGCTTGTAGCCCTTAGAAGGGCTGTTGGGTTCTTTGTGGGTGATTCCTGCCTAACCAACAACTAAATTCAGGCCCTAACACTCTCCCTGACAGACAGCAGCTCTATCCCTAATCTCATGCAGACGGCGTATGACGCGAGCAGTGCGGGACCAGATTCTTATATTCCCAGGTCATCTGATCTGGCCAGCCAATCCCTGCTATCGACTTGTAGGGGCCCCACGTGATGCTAAGAGGTACCAAAGACTCTCCTGCATGTTGATTGGCTGAAAAAAGGCGGCTAACATGCAGGAAGAGGAAGTTGCCATTTCCTCGAGGATTGCGATATGCTCGTCCGAGTAGCGAGCATATGCGAATACCCTAATACTCGAACGAGCACCAAGCTCGGACGAGCAGGTTCGCTCATCTCTAATTAGGATGACAAATATCAACTCTTTCTATAAATAACTCAGGATCCTTCATTAACAATAGGTGATATTACAGCTTACAGTATCTACTCCCTCTTAACCTCTGAACACATCACAGAGCAGTGCCTAGAAAACTCTCCCACAGAAGTCAATGAAGTCCCCTCCAGTCTACTGTGTCTACGGTCCATGATGGCTGCTGTAAAGTAAATCTCTACTTGCTTCCAGCAAGATGACAGCCCCGATAATCATGTTCAGGAAATTGAATACAAGGCTTGCACAGTAAAAAAAATATCTATTTTTGCAGATGACACTAAACGGTATAAAGTAATTTACATGGAAGAGGACAGTATACTGTGTGTATATATATATATATATATATATATATATATATATATACAGATGGATCTGGATATATTGGAGGTTTGGGAAGAGTAGTGGCAGATGAGGTTTAACACTAACAAGTGTAAGGCTATGTATATGGGAAGGAATAATAAAAGTCACCAGTACATACTAAATGGTAAAATATTGGATAACTCTGACATGGAACAGGACCTAGGAATTTTAACTAACAGCAAACTAAGCTGCAGAAACCAGTGTCAGGCAGCTGCTACCAAGGCCAATAAGATAATGGGTTGCATCGAAAGAGGCATAGATGCCCGTGATGAGAACATAGTCCTGCCACTCTACAAATCACTAGTCAGACCACACATGGAGGACTGTGTACAGTTCTGGGCTCCTGTGAAGAAGGCAGACATAGCAGAGCCGGAGAGGGTTCAGAGGAGGGCAACTAAAGTAATAACTGGAATGGGTGGACTACAGTACCCTGAAAGATTATCAAAATTAGGGTTATTTACTTTAGAAAAAAAGACGACTGAGGGAAGATCTAATAACTATGTATAAATATATCAGGGGTAAGTACAGATATCTCTACCATCATCTATTTATCCCCAGGACGGTCACTGTGATGAGGGGACTTCCTCAGCATCTGGAGGAAAGAAGGTTTGTACATAAACATAGAAGAGGATTCTTTACGGTAAGAGCAGTGAGACTATGGAACTCTCTGCCTGAGGAGGTGGTGATGGTAAGTTCACTAAAAGAGTTCACGAGGGGCCTGGATGTATTTCTGGAGGGTAATAATATTAAGAGCTATAGTTACTAGAGATGGGTCGTTGATCCAGGGAGTTATTCTGATTGCCTGATTGAAGTCGGGAAGGAATTGTTTTCCCTTAAAGTGAGGAAAATTGGCTTCTACCTCATAGGGTTTTTTTTTTTTTTTGCCTTCCTCTGGATCAACTTGCAGGATAACAGGCTGAACTAGATGGACAGATTACTTTTTTCAGCTTTATAAACTATGTTACAATTTTACTGTGAATAAAAAAATCTACAATCAGAAAATAAAAACAGATTAGAAAAAAATGAGATAAATCGGTATCTGGTTTTAATTGGTAAGGAAAAATAATAGGTGAAGCATACAGAGCTATCACTGTATACTGCATTAGAAAAGCCCTATTAGATGCAAAAATACTTCAAACATTACTTCTAACCTATCATTTTTCCACTAAAAAAAGGTAAATCAAGTTAATTAATTGCAAATCTCAAACATGATGAATCCATTCTCTCATCTTTACTAATATAATCATATCAGCGCACCACTTGCCACATTTGGGTCAATATTCATGTAATTGATCTGAAATGCTTCCTTTGGCTTATAAGCCAAGCCAACATATCATACTAACATAAGACTGCCTTAGGATATGAAACGAAGAGAGTCTTGTATGTGCATAATAAGCATGACATAAAATGGAAATCTCTAAGGCAGACTTTCAATGTAGACGTCTTAAATGAACCTAGACATTGAATATGTATGACCAAGTGATTAAAATGTGAAATTAGGATTGTGCAAATTGCACAATATTAAATTAGTGAGTATAGTGTTCCCAGGGTAGCAACTTTCTATGTGGTATCTTTGGTATATTGCAATCTAGTAAATGTTTTATGGATTAATTATTAGTTAGTTGTTGGAACAGAACACATTTTTAGGTTTGTAACAAACTCCTTTCACTATTGTGACATACACATACCATATTCTTTAGACTATAAGACACACTGTTTCCCCTAAAAGTGAGGGAAAGTGGCAGTGCTTCTTATAGCCCAAATGCTAATTATGGAAGCAGTCATCAGCGTGGGGGAGTAGCGGGGAGCGGTAAGGGAAGCACTGCTCTGGCTATACTCACCCTTCCGGGTCTTCTTCTGGGCCCTGCTCTGCACTTTGTCCTGACTGTGTACAGAGTAGTTTATTGATAGGTCCCAACTGGGTAACCACTTTATCTTAATTATTGCTAGATTTAGCGGTCTGATAAGGAAAAGACAGTAAACTGAAAACTTGATCAAAACACATTGTGCAGTATCTTTAGGAGAGTATTCCTTGGAGTGCAGATGAGAGAAGGTAAGACGATACAAGATAAAATGAAAGCCTATGTCTCTGGTGAATTTCATTGTACATGCTATGTCTTCAGAAATGACAAACACTAAAACTGGTCCACAGGAATTTCTCGTTTGAGTTATGAATCCTACCAACCACCTAATTAACACAATGTTGACCTGCTAAAAATCAAGATCTTATCTTCAATCACTGGTAGTACCACATATTTTTTATCAATGGCTAACATTTTCTAACTATACCATAGGCAAAAGGTGTCCTCAATGTAGCTCAGAAACCATATTGTGATCTCAGTGCTCTTTGGCTTCTGCCGGAGGGTATGACCTATAACATGAGGTTTCTAAATACAGTTCTGGAAGTCAAAAACAGGAGTGAATTCAAAAAAGAGGAGAAGTCATATGTGTCTTTTATACTTTCTCTCCTTTTATGATCCACTTCTGATTTTGGCTTCTAAAACTGCATCAAGAAACCTGACCGTGTGTCCGTACCCTAAGAATCAACATGCCAAACAAGTATCCATGGAGACAGTGTCTTATTATTCACCGTGTTTTGGAATGTAAGTCATCTGTAATCCTTTCTACATTACATGTCTTCTCCAGCTCTAGAAATAGAACTAAACTAAACTAAACTGAACTAAATTAACCTAGAGTTACAACCCCATCTGTGTGAGTTCCTGCTAAAAAATAGTTTGCTCTCGCTCCTCTTGAAATATTTATTATTATTTTAATATTAATACCTTTCTGTAAACATTTTGGTTGGAGTATTGATTCCCTGAGTGTGCCATCACTGTGCTTACAGCAATGTGGACACCTAGTAATTGCAATGTCATGCTGTGCATTGTTCCTGTTAGTTTTTTTGCATGAGCACAGCACTAAGAAGTGTAAATTCTACTATGTTTTCGTGGTTGTATTCGATACATTATGCTCCAGTAAAACACGGGACACAACTGGAAGTAGAAGGCTTTGGCCACTGTAGTGGCCTGCCAGTAACCTGTGTCTCATCTCCCATTTACATGACTAATAGGTTTTTAATCTGGTTTTATCAATGAACAGCAATCTGGCTTTCATGATCATCACACTTGCAGTTAGTATATTGATTCGATATTTCCTTTAGATTTTTTTCTATATATTGATTCTTTACTTTTTGAGTTCATTCTTACATTGATGCATGGGATTATTAATATGTGGCTTATCATTCCTTGAAAGAAGCCATAAATAGAAACTTGAGTGGGGCCAAATGTGGAACCTTTGATGTTCCTTTGACCAATCCTGTCTTATTTAATTGAATGTTTGTGAGTTTTATAAATTTCTGCATTGTAAATGAGTGGAGTTGTAGGGATTGTGGAGGTGCAGACCAGAAGCGGTGTAGTTATCAAGAGCAATGGTGATGTAAATGATTTTATGAACCATCTTATCCATGATTTAAGTGTAGAGAACAGTACTGGCCCATTGAAGAAATAATTAATTTACAGTACAAAGGCTGTGAAATGTATGGAAAATGTGGTAACTGTGAGCACTTCTACATGATTACAACTATTTTATAGATCCAACGTCACTGATAATTTTGTGTAGGATGCACAATTCCAGTAATTCCAGGAAAATGTAGAAATAGGCTGAGAACACAGGATTGTGTTAAAGGGCATCTGACAGTAGATTTGTACCTATGAAACTGGCTGACCTGTTACATGTGTGCTTGGCAGCTGGAGGCATCTGTGTTGGCCCCATCTTCATATGTGCCCACATTGCTGGGAATAATGAAGTTGCAATATATGTAAATGAGCCTCTAGGAGCCACAGGGGCATTGCTGTTGCATCAAGAGGCTCTGCTCTCTCTGCAACTGCAACACCTTGAAAACATCATCATGCCTGATCCTGTCTACCAAAGTGGAGAGGGTGCAGCAGTTGCAGAGATAGCAGAGCCTCTAGGTGTAATGGCAACACCCCTGTTGCTCCTAGAGGCTCACTTGCATTTAATAAAACATCATTTTTCTCAGCAATGCAGGCACATATGAACATGGGATCAACACAGATGCCTTCAGCTGCCAAGTGCACATGTAACAGGTCAGCCAGTTTCATAAGTACAAATCTGCTGACAGATGCCCTTTATGATTATAACAAGGGGTGCTTTTTTGAGTGAAGACGCGGGGTTACGGTTAAGACTTATAGTACATATAAAGAATTTTTTGAACTTGTACCTTTACTAATCCTTTGCCTTGTAGGGCTAGCTTAGCTGAATGTAATGATACATTTCACTAAGTGATCTATTGCATAATTCTGGAGAAAAAGTACTGTTATTAGACATGCAAATGAGCAGTTAAGTTCATCGAGCCAATCTATACATCTTTGCTCCTTCTATTGGCTCTGCCATCCCCTCCCTACCTTCATTGACAGGCCCAGGTCCTTGCATAGTCATCGTGCCTCCCTGTGAATTTCCTAGTGACAGATTCTCTTTAATTGTGGCTTGCATAAGGTAGTTAGTTGGCCATCCCTTCTATAGTCTACTTGTATCATGTGGTCGGCAAACAATGTATAACTAAACGTAGGACTATACAACTGTTTCCTGTACAGTAGATTGCTTAGAATGTCAATTATGTTGTACTGTATATACCAATTTAATATAAAGGCCATGAGTACAATCATATGCCCGTGGCCTAGAGAACTACATTAGAAACAGAGTACCTATAAACTAGAAAGATGTTCCTGGGTAGACTAATCCATCCCAACCTTTCACCGATACAATCTATGTAAGAGAAGAGTAAATGAAGCCATGTAGTGTGAAGAGCTTTATGGTATTAGTCTGGGAAGAGTCATCATTAAAATGGCCTCAGCCCGGAACACTATTAATTAGACTGCGTTTTCTTACAAGGAGAAGCATTATTTATTCCTCACAGTGTGAGCTCACTTTTCATTTAGCTCTCTGTATTTCTAGGGTGAAGATAATAGGGGACATACTATTTTTGTAGATGTCTGCAGCTAATTGTCTTAGCACTCATTCCCTTATACAGTATAATGGAGACTAGTGATAATGAGGTTTATAGTACGGCAAAGGGAAGCTAACACTTCTAATTACATATGTTTCTGTTGTGTCCCACAGAGAGCCACCTGAAAGTAATCTGTGACATACTTTATATTTTTCATGTAAAATGGCCAGTGAATTATTTTGCTTTGTTAATAGGACATTAAAGAAGCCAGGCACTCAAATATTCAACAAATTTCATATTCCAAGATGGAAAACTGTTGGTTTATAATATATTAACACATTGAGGTAATTATCTTAAGCAGTATACTGCCTTGATCACATATGGTCAACTTTTATAGTCCTTGTTGTGATAAGTATTTTTTTCTTCATTCTTAAAGGTGACCATACATAGAAGAGCAAAGTCGGCAGAACCCAACGAGTTCGATGAGATCATCCAACTTTGTGTATGGGGCTGTAACAACTCTCCTCCTGCAGATGATATCAGGAAAAGAACAGTGATAAGCGAATTTCTGAAATTTTTGGGGTATTATTAGTCTGAATGGGGAATCTGACTGGATTCGGATATGAATCAATTCTACCTGAATTGAAAGTTTCTTAATCATCCTGAAAAGCCATGCGTGCTATGTCTCTCTTCGCAAACATTCTCCCTATTCAAATCACATGAATTTGTGATTCTACAGAATTCAAATTTTTGGTCATGTTTTGATTCTATAGAATTATTTTGCTCAAGGGAGATAAATGATGTTTGATAGTGGCTTAGTCCACTGTTCCTGCATGCATCTATTAATCTAGGGGCCCCCAGATGAAGGTGTTGCCTTCGCATGTCGGGGTGTGCGGTCCTCCTGGGGTGACTACTCTACTTATGGGTATGTAAGGATTATGTCGATCTGCTGTTTGTTTACTTTTTGAGTGAGGGGTCGAGAGCACCAGATTAATAGACACAATTCTTTATACTTTTTATACTAACTGATTAATGTCCGATTACTATTATTGGGCAGCTAAGTAGTGCATATTTCTTGACTCCCCTCTGTGTTGACTGTAGTGTTACATCATCCCTCAGGCAAAAACCACACTTTTACTTTGGTGTATTTCATCTCAATTTTTATCATGTTCTGTATATGTAATCAATAAAGATTATTGTTACTTTTTGAGCTATTTGAGACTTAGTTTTCTTTATGTAGGTTTGTTCATTCAGTATTGAATTAGCTCCTTTTTTGGGGGATTAGATGCTGCCCGCTATATTATTTGGGCTTTTGTTCATTTTTGAAGCTGCTCTAGTTAGGACTTGTACATGTAAGCCTGTAGGTTCAGCTATACTAGGTCCGAGGTTCCTGAGGCTGGGGGTCGTCCTTTTCAGGGCAAGTGCTCCAACATACAGCCAGTTAGTGATTCACCCATCTCCTAGACTAGGGTTTTAGGGTCAATTATAGGCTACTGGAGTTGTATGCACTCGTCCCATGCTATGTTCTAGACCCCCCATCTACTCAGTTTCTCACCACTGTATGACCGTATAGCCCTCAAGCTACACTTATTTACTTTGCCTTCCTTTCTACCCAACCATTTTTATCTTTTGTTTATTAATAAAAGCTAAGTTTTACTTAACAAATAATAGGGTAGCTTAGTTTTGGACCCATAAATTGTGCCTCTGGGCTGTGGAGGATTTTTGTATATAATTTTGTTCGTTTTTGTAGCATGTAGCCTACATTTACTGTATTATCTAATGTGTGAACAGTAAATTGTCTGTTATACTAAATAATGGTGTCTTTGTTTTTTTTGGGGGGTTGCACAGTTTTTTTTTAAATTTCCGTTAATTATATTATTTACAGTTTTCTTTAAATCAATTATGAGATTACTATTTTATAACTTTATTTCAAATATAATGTATTTCTCTTACTCCAGCATGCTAACACATTATGCTATGTGTCACAAACAAAACAAAGAGAATAACAGCATACAAAATGAAGCAAAACAGAAAAAAAAGATACAGAAGCCTTAAAAAAAAACCTAACATAAAATATCACAGTGGTAAACATTGTATGTCCAGATATCTCAGACCAGTCAACAAAACATGTTTGCCGTGCTGCGGCCGGAACTCTGGCCACCCCCATTATAGTGAATGGGGACGGAGCATAGTTCCAGCCGCAGACTTGCACTAGCGGCAGCATGGATCCGGCAGGCTGTTCACCCACCGAAACAGCCTGCCGGACACCCCTGCCGCTAATGTGAAAGTAGCCTTACCCTTGGGGGTGAAGAGTGCCCCAAAAACTGCTAAATGGGTGGGATGGATGAGATATGTTAACTGTTTTGCCAATCATCTTTGAAAAAGCTAAATGAGTTTGCCTTCCTTATGGTAAGTGAAAGATCTTGTCCTCTATGAAACCCTTGAGCAGATCTCTGGAAATCTGAGAACCCTGATTGAGAAATACTGTCTTACAGAGTGGTGCATAAGGAACACAAAAAGCCTAAGGCTGAACAAATAATAAATCACACATGTATGGGGTACACAAAAACTGTAAGCTCTTTCAAATGATTAAGAAAATAACAAGCATTTGTCTGCAGGCATGTTGTACAATTACAATTCGGCTTCTAGGATATACACTAGACCTGTGATGGCTAACCTCCGGCCCTCTCTAGCTGTGGTAAAACTACAATTCCCAAGATGCACACTTACTTGGATGTTCTTAGAACTCCACTGGCATGAATATAGCATGCTGAGAGTCATAGTTTCACCACAGCTGGAGGGCCGGAGGTTAGCCATCACTGCACTAGACCATATTCTCCAATATGCTGAAAATGTCACGCCTGTCAGTGTATAGGTGGCTCTAAGGGAGAGGTACCCATCCTTTAAGGAAAACATAGGAGTGGATTTTAATTGATCAACTGACTTGATTAGTTGAGATCTACCTATATAGTCTTGCATCTATCTACTTATTTAATATCTATCGACCATTGGGCTTGGTTGGGTTGGGTAGGTGGCTTTATTTTGATATATTTAAAAACAGATTATATATTTTGTGACTTGATTACTTAATTTATGATATTAATAAAAAATATAATTTACAAAAAAGTCTATGTACTGCATTTACCGATTTACATATAGTAACTCTGCAGATCACTATGCACGTTGAGGTTCTATTTTGAACATATAAAGTATGTCTTTGCTGGAAAGGGGCCAAGGCATATGGCGCTTATAGAGTCTACAGACAAATATTCTTTACCAGAACACTTCTTGTTGACAGACCAACACATAATGCTACAATGCACAAAAAATGTAATAATAATAATAATAATAATAATAATAATAATAATAATTGACTAAACTAATTACAGTTTCCCAAAAGTTCTCAATTTGTATGATGCAAATTGAGAAGCATGAAACATTAGATGAATGGCGGGAAACATGAAGCTTTAGGTCTATAGTGGAAAGAAATAGTTGTTTTGGTGATTAAATTTTATGGCCTCGATAAACACTGAAATTCAATCTGAAAATCGTACACTTTACCAGTCTTGACAATACAGTATTAATAGTCTTGTACTATATAATTTGTAAATTGGTAACCACAGATAACCATACAGTAGTATAATTAAACTGCTGCTAAGTAGAAGCCTAAGACACATATAATGATTAAACAAATTAGCCTTTCGGCACTTGGCTTCTTTACATCACCTCACTTGCTGCGTTTTCATTTAAATAGTTATTTTTTTTTATAGATATAGAGGACATTACAGACCACAAATGAGCAATGAAAAAAATACTTTTAAGAGATGTGATTATTTGAAGTGTCAGCTTAAAAAAAACAAACAACAGCAGTTAATACTACACATTCTGAGAATCAGGTGAAAGAACATTATTTCCCACAGGTAATAATCAGAGCTACTACTAAGACGTTGACTGAATATTTCTCTGTCTCTATACTAGTACACACGTATCAGTTCAGGATTAGTACAGCATGTCCTGAGGTTTGGATGCAATTATAAACAAGGAGCAATTTTCTGGTCCTAATTAACTTCAGTTAAAATAACCATTGCGTAACAATAATTCTTCAAGGATGCAAACTTAAAGCCAGCAAATTAGCCTTTTATATAATAAATGCTCATTTTATTTATGGGCCAAATTGTTTTTGCAAACATGAGTGAGACACGACAACATGACTCTGCGCCACAATTGTAATCAGCACCCCCTGTGTAACAATGTAATTGTTTGTGTTGTTTTCTAATATTATAACACGTTCCCTACGTATTTGTTCTACCGTTGAAGACAAGCCTGAGTTTAATCATAGACTAACGGATACTTTAAATTGAAGATAGCTCAAACTCATTGTCTGACAGCTATACCACCCGACACACTCGTAAACATACACGCTCAGCTCATCCAGGCATGTATGTTTTTCAATTAGAGAGTTGTAGTGGTGCTTGAAAGTTTGTGAACCTTTAAGAATTTTTTTATATTTTTTTATATTTCTGCATAAATTTGACCTAAAATGGCATCGGATTTTCACACAAGTCGTAAAAGTAGATACAGATAACCAAATCAAACAAATGAGTCATATATTGATTGAGGAAAATGACCCAATGTCACATGTCTGTGAGTGGCAAAAGTATGTAAAACGTTAGGGTTAGCAGATAATTTAAAGGTGGAATTAGTCAGGTGGTTTCAATCAATAGGTTGACAGTCAAGTGTGAGTGGGTGACCTGTTTTTTTTTAAACAACAGGGATCTATCAAAGTCTGATCTTCACAACAAATGTTTGTGGAAGTGTATCATGGCACAAACAATGGAGAGAGGACATCAGAAGAAGAGTTGTTGATGCTCATCAGGCTGGAAAAGGTTACAAAATGATCTGTAAAGAGTTTGGACTCTGCCAATCCACAGACAGATGGTATTCAAATGGGGGAAATGCAAGATCATTATTATTGTCTCCAGGATTGGCCTACCAACAAAGATTGCACTAATAATAAGGTGTGTAATAGTCCATGTGGTCACAAATGTCACAGCTTGCCATCATTGATAGAACAATGAATTCTGAAATACTGGTATACCAGCAAATTGTAAAGGAAATGTCAAGACATCTGCCCATGAGCTGAATATGAAGAGAACGTAGGTCATGCAGCAAGACAATGACCCTACATCGTTCTACCAAAGAATGGTTACAGAAGAATAAAGTTAAAGTTTTGCTATGGCCGAAGTGCTGACCTTAATGCAATACAAATGTTGTGGAAGGACCTGAAGCGAGCAGTTCATGGGAGGAAACCCACCAACACAGAGTTGTTGTTTTGTATGAAGGAACGGACTAAAATATCTCCAAGCTGATGTGCAGGACTAATCAACAATTACCAGAAAGGAAAGGTTCATATACTTTTGCAACTCACAGACAAGGGACTTTCAATCACTTTCATTAATATATATATGATCAAGTCTAATATGTTTGACTCATTTGTCTAAGTTGGTTATATTTATCTACTATAGAGAAAAATGGAGCAGCAGGGCAAGCAATGTACACAGTAGACCTGCCCCAACATTCATTTTGGGTGACACCACAGGGTATAAATTCTTGTAACTGGTGAAGGACCCAGAGGTAGGACCTCACAAATCTAACAGTTATCCAGTATCATAACATTGCCTCTGTTATTATGGTAAAATCTACTTACTAGTACCCCTCTCCATCTAGGACAGGGATCAACTCCCTCTGGCACTCCAGCTGTTCAGAAACTACAACCACCAGAATGCTTCATTCACTTATGTGGGGGTTAGAAGAACAGCCAAGCATGTTTGTATGCTGGGAGTTGTAGGTTCAAAGCAGCTGGAGTTTTCAGGGTTGCTGACCCCTGATTGATACTAATACTAACATGGTCCTATTTTTTTTTCTTATTTTATGGTGTGTTGCTCCTAAAGGCAACGGTAAAATAATCTTAATTAACATTACTTCATTTTCATGATTTAAAAATTCATAATGTCCTCAGTCAAGTCCATAATTCTGGTGTGTTTTAAACTTTACTTGTAAACTTTTTTTATGTGAAAAAGAATTCTGCTTCCTTTGTGAACCTTTCTGGGAGTTATATGACAGATTTTGTTAAGACATGTTTGTAATAATTCTTACACTGCCATCATCCTTTCATATTGTCACAGTTCTGTGAATATTCCTATCACTAGGCACCTCCAGTAGGTAACATCTTTGTACCATACATGACCTCCCCCTGGAGTGATTTAGACTCATCACCAGTCATCAAATGCCTCAAAGAGTGAAACATATGTACAATTTAGGTTACCATTTAGAGAAAATAATATGGTGAACACAACTATGGTTGAGTTTCTAAGCAGGACTTCATATTCAATGAACTGAAAACTTGTAGATCATAATGAGTCAACAACATTTTAGGCTACTTTGACACTTGCGTTGTAAGGATCCTTTTGTGAGATCCGTCACAGGCTCTCATAAACGGTCCAAAACTGATCAGTTTTGTCTAGAGATGAGCCAGCACTAAAATGCTCGGGTGCTCGTTATTCGAGACGAACTTTTCCCGATGCTCGGGTGCTCGTTTCGAGTAACCAACCCCATTGAAGTCAATGGGAGACTCAAGCATTTTTTGCAGGGGACCAAGGCTCTGCCTAGGGAAGGCTGGGTGAAAACTTGGAAACATCAGAAAATGATGGAAACACCACGGAAATGGACAGGAAACAGCAGGGGCAGCATGCATGGATGCCTCTGAGGCTGCCTAATTCCAACCATTACCCCAAATTCTCCTGCAACAGCCTGGTGGTTACCCTCATGGCAATTGTGCTCACCCAGACCAAGAAAGGCGAGGCACATGCCCATCACATGTTAGGGAAGCACAAAACTAGGTGCAACGAAGGTCCATCACCCATGCCCATGCTGGCACTGCTCTCCTATCCCCAGCCACACGATGCAGGCATAAGCCTGACACAGCATGGCGGTAACACCAACAAGTGACCAAGTTAGATGAGGTAGCTGGTGAAGCACCCAAAAATTTAGCCTGACACAGCATGGCGGTTACACCACCAATGACTTTGTCCGACTGAGAATGCAGTGAAATGGCTTTTGTTGAGCCTTTATAATTTTTTTTCTTTTCGGAGTACATAAAGTCGACCCTCAGCAAAAAAAAATATTTTTAAATGTCGGTATTTGCGCCTCCTAAAAAGTTGTTTTGGACTGTCTGTTTGACGCTCCTGAAACATTGTTTTACACTGTCTGTAGTTGACACTGCTGAAAAATTGTTTGGAGAGAGGACCTGTAGGTGGCCCTCCGGAAAAATTGTTTGGAGAGAGGGCCTGTAGGGTGCCCTTTGGAAAAATTGTTTAGAGAGAGGGCATGTAGATGGACCTCTGGAAAAATTGTTTGGAGAGAGGGCCTGTAGGGGGCCCTTCGGAAAAATTGTCCTAAAAGAGTGCCAGTTGGCCCTCTAAAAAATTGCATTTTGGGTCAGCGTTAGGCAAAGACGACAAGGAGGAGGAGGAGTAGGAGAAGTAGAGAAGAGGAATCGGATACATAAGTAATGTAAATCTTTAGCTGCTTTCCCCCGGAGATTTGAATTCCGGTGAAATTCAGGCTTTGTTCATTTTAATAAGCGTCAGCCTTTCAGCGCTGTCAGTTGACAGGCGTGTACGCTTATCGGTGATGACGCCACCAGCTGCACTGAATACCCGCTCTGACAACACGCTAGCGGCAGGGCAGGCCAGCACCTCCAAGGTGTACAGTGCCAGTTCAGGCCACGTGTCCAGCTTTGAAACCCAGTAGTTGTATGGAGCAGAGTGATCGGTCCGGACGTTGGTATGGTAAGCTAGGTACTCCCTCACCATCTTTCTGTAAAGCTCACCCCTACTCTGCCTAGACTGGGGACAGGTGACAGTGTCTTGCTGGGGTGACATAAAAGTGGCAAAGGCCTTGGAGAGCGTTCCCCTGCCAGTGCTGGTCAAGCTGCCTGCTCGCCTCCTCTCCCCCGCTACTTGGCCCACAGAACCACGCCCTCTGCCGCTAGCGGTGTCAGAAGGGAAGGATTGTTTCAGCTTGTGCACCAGGGCCTGTTGATATTGATTCACTCTCATACTCCTTTCCTCTACAGGGATGAGAGTGGAAAGGTTCTGCTTGTACCGTGGGTCCAGGAGAGTGAACACCCAGTAATTGGTGTTTAAAAAAGTTCTTCTAACGCGAGGGTCACGGGATAGGCAGCCTAACATGAAGTCTGCCATGTGTGCCAGAGTCCCAACACGCAAGAATTCCATCTCCTCACTGGCCTGACTCTCCATTTCCTCCTCCTCCTCCTCCTCTTCAGCCCATACACGCTCAAGAGTTAAGGACTGAGCACTGGTACCCTCTACTGTCTCGCCGACATTCTCCTCCTCTTCCTCCTCATCCTCATCCCCCTCCTCCAATACGCGCTGAGAAACAGACCGGAGGGTGCTCTGCCTATCAAGCGACGTATCTTCTTCCACCGTCTCTTGTGACAAGCGCAAAGCTTCCGACTTCATGCTGAGCAGTGAGTTTTTTAACAGGCAAAGCAGCGGGATGATGAGGCTGATAATGGCGGCATCGCCGCTGACCATCTGTGTTGACTCCTCAAAGTTGGTCAACACCTGGCAGATATCAGACATCCACATCCACTCCTCATTGTAGACGTGATGAAGCTGACTGACCTGACTACCAGTTCTGGTGAAAGTTGACATCTGGCAGTCTACAATCGCTCTGCGCTGCTGGTAAACTCTGGATAACATGTTTAATGTGGAATTCCATCTCGTGGGCACGTCGCACAACAGTCGGTGAGCGGGCAGTTGTAGGCGGCGCTGCGCTGCCCTGAGAGTGGCAGCATCTGTGCTCGACTTGCGGAAATGCGCACAGATGCGGCGCACCTTGGTGAGCAAATCAGACAGATTGGGGTATGTCTTGAGGAACCGCTGAACTATAAGATAGAACACGTGGGCCAGGCATGGCACATGTGTCAGTCTGCCGAGTTGCAGAGCCGCCACCAGGTTACGCCCGTTGTCACACACAACCATGCCTGGCTTGAGGTTCAACGGTGCCAGCCACACATCGGTCTGCGCCGTGATGCCCTGTAACAGCTCTTGGGCGGTGTGCCTTTTGTCACCTAAGCTCAGCAGTTTGAGCACCGCCTGCTGGCGCTTAGCCACGGCACTGCTGCTGTGCCTAGAGCTACCGACTGAAGGCGCCGTGCCCACGGATGGTAATTCGGAGGAGGAGGTGGAGGAGGAGGGGTCGGAGGAGGAGGCATAGTATGTCTGAGAGACCGTGACCGAGGTGGCCCCGCAATCCTCAGTGTGGGCAGTACATGAGCGGCCCCAGGGTCAGTCTCGGTCCCAATGTTAACCCAATGTGCTGTCAGTGATATATAGTGTCCCGGCCCGGCAGCACTTGTCCACGAGTCCATGGTTAGGTGGACCTTCTCAGAAACAGCATTGGTCAGGGCACGGATGATGTTCTGTGACACGTGCTGGTGTAGGGCTGGGACGGCACATCGGGAAAAATAGTGGCAGCTGGGGACCGAATACTGAGGGGCAGCCACCGCCATGAGGTTGCGAAAGGCCTCGGTCTCTACCAGCCTATAGGGCAGCATCTCCAGGCTCAGCAATTTGGAGATGTGGACGTTGAGGGCTTGGGCATGTTGGTGGGAGGAACTGTATTTCCTCTTGCGCTCCAGCGTCTGCTTTAAAGACAGCTGAACGCTGCGCAGGGACACATTGGTGGACGCTGTAGAGGATCGTGGAGGCGAATGTGTGGTTTTCCGGCGGGAGGCGCTCGTGCCGGGGTCCTGGGCAGGGGGTTGACTAGCAGAGGCAGAGAGTGACACAGGGGAAGGAGCAGTGGTGTGACCCGCAAGAGGTGAACGGCCTTGGTTCCATTGAGTGGGGTGTTTAGCACTCATATGCCTGCGCATGCTGGTGGTGGTTAGGCTAGTAGTGGTGGCACCCCTGCTGATCCTGGTGTGGCACAGGTTGCACACCACAGTCCGTTGGTCATCCTCACTTTCTTAAAGAACCTCCAGACTTGCGAACATCTAGGCCTCGGCACGGGATCTTCACTACGTGAAACAGTTGCTGCTGATGCACCAGCTCTGGCCCTGCTTCTCCCTCTGGCCACACCACTGCCTCTTACAACCTGTTCTGGTGCAGCACTCGACTCCGCCTCAGAAGCACTGTCTTCACTCGGCTTATCAACCCAGCAACCCCAGGGTCAGTCACCTCGTCATCCTCCGATTCCTCAGTCTGCTCCCTCCTCGGACTTCCTGCCCTGACAACAACTTCACCACTGTCTGACACCCGTGTCTCCTCATCGTCCGACACCTCTTTACACACTTCTTCCACTAAGTCAACAATGTCATCACCCTCAAACTGCGACAGTTGGAAAACTTGGGCATCGGGAAAGAGGTCAGCAGCAACCTGAGAAGTGGTCTGTGACTCTGGGAAGGGTCCAGAAAACAGTTCCTCAGAGTATGCCGGATCGCATTCCAAACTTTCCTGGGAGGGGGCAGACTGGGGGGAAGGAGGTTGAGGTGGAGGAGCCAGAGGAGTGCTCCCTTGGGTAACGTCGGTGGACTGCGTGGAAGACTGACTGGTGGAAAATTACTTGAAGCATTGTCCGCAATCCACGACATCAGCTGTTCGCACTGTTGTGGTTTCAACAGTCCTCTACCACGTGTCCCTGTAAGTTGAGACATGAAGCTTGGGAGTGTAGCCATGCGGCGTTCCCCTGCTCCCTCATCAGCAGGTACTGTCTCACCCTGCCTAGGACCATGGCCTCTGCCCCCTGCAGTAATTGAATGCCCATGCCCTCGTCCTCGACCCTTAGCCCTGGGGTTCAACATTTTCTGTATATAAGTGTATTATATATACAAAAGAAAAATTGGCCTGCTGTACTGAAACCCACAAACTTGATCAATCTCAACATGTTAATATATAGGTGGATAAGTTAGAGCAAAATTACGTATTTTATTACCTACCGTGCAGTATGGAGCAATTACACTGAAACTATTAGATTAGGCAGACTTGTTCTGCTTAAGTGCAACCCAGAAAAATGTCGCACTCAGATTTTTCTAATGTAGCTGTATCAGTGAGAGCAAAATACTTTTTTTAATTACGTGACGTACAGTATGGGTCACCTGGACAGAAAATACGGATTGTGGTTTGTATATAGGTGGATAAGTTAGAGCAAAATTACGTATTTTATTACGTACCGTGCAGTATGGAGCAATTACACTGAAACTATTAGATTAGGCAGACTTGGTCTGCTTAAGTGCAACCCAGAAAAATGTCGCACTCAGATTTTTCTAATGTAGCTGTATCAGTGAGAGCAAAAGACATTTTTTAATTACGTGACATACAGTATGGGTCACCTGGACAGAAAATACGGATTGTGGTTTGTGGTGACTGGACAGCTGAACTGTGACACACAGAATGGTTCCACACAGCTGTATGAAATGGATTTGTATGACTGAGATAAAACAACAAAAAAACTAAGTTTTTTTTTTTTTTTTTTTAACGTGACGTGCACAATATATCAGAGAGCAAACTCAGCCCCTGCTGACTGTGGCTATTTTCACTTCAACCCAGAAAAATGTCGCACTCAGATTTTTCTAATGTAGCTGTATCAGTGAGAGCAAATGACCGTATTGGATTACGTGACGTACAGTATGGGTCACCTGGACAGAAAATACGGATTGTGGTTTGTGGTGACTGGACAGCTGAACTGTGACACACAGAATGGTTCCACACAGCTGTATGAAATGGATTTGTATCACTGAGATAAAACAACAAAAAAACAAAGTTTGTTATATATGGCGATAGCTGCACTACTAGTGCCAGCCAGTCCAGCCAGGAGACAAAAAAAGTTTCTTGTAGCCCTTAGAAGGGCTGTTGGGTTCTTTTGAGATCACTCCTGCCTAACAGAGAACTAAATCCAGGCCCTAACACTCTCCCTGAAACGCAGCAGATCTGTCCCTAATGACATCCAGACAGCCTCTGAGCCGAGCACCACCGGACGTCACTAGTATATTCCAGGGTCACCTGATCTGGCCAGCCAACCCCTGTTATCGACATGTAAGGCCCCACGTGATGCTGGGGGGTACCGCAGAGTCTCCTGGCTAGTGATTGGCTGAGTTATAGGCACCAAAAATTCAAAATGCGGGAGATGCCATTTCCTCGAGCATGGCGAGATACTCGTCTGAGCAGAGAGCACTTACGAGTACCCTAATACTCGAACGAGCACCAAGCTCGGACGAGCATGCTCGCTCATCTTTAGTTTTGTCCTAATGTGTTCTGAATGGAAAAGGATCCATTCAGAATGCATCAGTTTTGCTTCAGTTTGCTTAAGTTCAGTCAGCATTCCGTTTTGGAGGCAGACATTAAAACGCTGCTTGCTGCGTTTTGGTGTCCGCATGAAAAAACTGATCCAAACTGATCCATCATAATACACAATCTAAGTCAATGGGGACAAATCCGTTTTCTCAGACACAATAGAAAATGGATCCGTCCCCCATTGACTTTCAATGGAGTTTATGACGGATCAGTTTGGCTATTTAAAAGATAATACAACCGGATCTGTTCAGAAAGTATGTAGACGGTTGTATTATCGTAACAGAAGCATTTTGCTGATCCAAGACAGATCCAGCAAAAACGCTGGTGTGAAAGTAGCCTTAGATATAATATCTAGTTAGAGATGGAGCACTGTAGTTTTCCTCATTTTTTGCATAAAATAATATATTTTTGCTTTTACTGTCATCATGGGGATGGTTGGGTGGGCCAAAGTGGGAAGTTTAGGTCCATTTCACGAGTAGAACAAATTCTCTAAGCCTATTTCATCTTCCAGTACATATTCTTCATGTTCTTTTCAACCTATATCATGCACTATCCAGAATAACTACTGGTGACTATGAATATATTGTGTCTAATATATGTATATGTCAAGGTGAGAAGAAGGCATCCATCAATGCAGATGGGATGGAAAGGAAACTATAGTAGAACATTAAATAAGGCTTTTTAAGTGATCATAGACCGCTTTATTTTGATTTTTTTTTTCATTAAATGATCAATGACATCTAAGTTTTAAAAGATAACTACAAGAAACAGAGCAGGTCAGGAATGTTTTGCACTGTGAAAGAAAAAAATACATCTTTTATTTTCTAAATCAAAAGCCATGTTACCAACCTCATTCTTCTACGGAGAAAATCAAACACTGTCTTTTTGAGGTCAGTGTGACCATTTTGAGGTTGGCCTGACTTCCTCTTTAGGTACATCTGAAGAAGAGGTCAGACCGACCTCAAAACGCCTAGTGAAATCAATAAATCTTTGCTTATATGATAGTCATCATCCTTGATCTTATCCTGTCCAAGTTGATTGATGACAGTAGCACCCATATGATCCTGCATTTCTCGTACAATCCAGTGGTAAATTATTGGTGGGACACAGGATGCCAAGTGATCCATAAAAGAGGACATACAAAGCTTTAAATGCAAGCATATGTACTGTAGTAAAGACGGATAGGAGAAAAGGGTGAAGAAAGATGATTTATAAGAAGAGGTTAGATACTTTATGAGCCTTTACTATAATGGAGCATGCACTTTGTTGTCGGTTTTCAGTTGTTCTACTGATCACACTTGAGTATTGTGGAAAAAAGAAGACGCATGACCCCAATGATTAGAAGTAGAGATGAACGAGCACTAAAATGCTCGGGTGCTCGTTATTTGAGTCGAACTTTTCCCGATGCTCGGGTGCTCGTTTCGAATAACGAACCCCATTGAAGTCAATGGGAGACTCGAGCATTTTTGCGGGGGACCAAGGCTCTGCCTAGGGAAGGCTGGGTGAAAACCTGGAAACCTCAGAAAATGATGGAAACACCACGGAAATGGACAGGAAATAGCAGGGGCAGCATGCATGGATGCCTCTGAGGCTGCCTAAT